>OZ025218.1:7830953-7838453 GCA_964019055.1 Anthopleura xanthogrammica | reverse complement strand
ATGTACTTTCATCAACGCCACAAGTAACATCATTAGCGCGGATCAACTTTCAATAACGATATTTGAATATGCGTGTACATTCATGAGTATCAATGGACAATCAATAGCGCGTTTGTACGTTCGTATGCGTGGAATGCATTTTTTTAGCGCGCAGTTAAACTTCAATAACACGAATCGACGAACAGTTGCGTTTATTGACAATCGTTTACCCAAAAGTGAACATATATTAGTACGATTAACATAAGCATTGACAATCTATAACGCGTTTGGACAATCATATGAGCATCAATATTATATACATTATCGTGCTTCGACAAACATTTGCATGATTCAAATAAACAATTTACATATTTACATATGAGACATCACATATGTTAAGATGCCCATTGGTACGGGCCTGTATCTCACCAACACTCTCGTAATAAATAATAATTTCTTTGGTTTAAGTATTGCGTTTTTAAGTTACGAAGGTTTAAAAATTAAAATATATCTTACCATGCAGATATAGATGAATGTGCATCGATGCCCTGTAGAAATGGAGCAACATGTTCTGATCTGGTGAATGGTTATAGCTGTGAGTGCAGACCTGGTTGGATGGGGAGAATTTGCGAAATAAGTAAGCATTACGTAACATTTTTCATGCTTTTCACATTTCTTTGTTTTTGTACTTGTTTTTCTATAAGACATTTTTGCTCTATCATTAAATATTCGTATTTCATTATTGTTGAACAATAGTTGTACTCAATTCATAATTTCAGCATACGTAAAATTGCGAGATAAGTAAGCATTACTTAACACTTTTCATCTTTCTTTGTCATACCTCTCACCCTTATTCAATACTTTCAGAATTGATTCTACATGACATAAATAGTTCGATGGTGAAATAGTTGTGAAGGTTTATAAATTAAAATATATCTCACCATCTTGCAGATATACAACAATGTGTATCGATGCCCTGTAGAAATGGAGGACATTGTTCTGACCTGGTGAATAATGGTTATAGATGTGCGTGCAGACCTGGTTGGCGGGGAAAAGATTGCGAGATAAGTAAGCACTACGTAACAGTTTTCATATACTTTTCATGTTTCTTTTTCTTCCTTTCTTCCTTTCTTCCTTTCTTCCTTTCTTCCCTTCTTCCTTCTTTCTTTCTTCTTTTCTTCCTTTCTTTCTTTCTTTCTTCCTTTCTTTCTTCCTTTCTTTCTAACTATTTATCTTTCTTTCTTTCTTTCTTTCTTTCTTTCTTTCTTTCTTTCTTTCTTTCTTTCTTTCTTTCTTTCTTTCTTTCTTTCTTTCTTTCTTTCTTTCTTTCTTCCTTTCTTCCTTTCTTCCTTTCTTCCTTTCTTCCTTCTTCCTTCTTCCTTTCTTCTTTTCTTTCTTTCTTTCTTTCTTTCTTTCTTTCTTCCTTTCTTCCTTTCTTTCTTCCTTTCTTTCTAACTATTTATCTTTCTTTCTTTCTTTCTTTCTTTCTTTCTTTCTTTCTTTCTTTCTTTCTTTCTTTCTTTCTTTCTTTCTTTCTTTCTTTCTTTCTTTCTTTCTTTCTTTCTTTCTTTCTTTCTTTCTTCCTTTCTTTCTTCCTTTCTTCCTTTCTTCCTTTCTTCCTTCTTCCTTTCTTCTTTTCTTCTTTTCTTCCTTTCTTCCTTTCTTCCTTTCTTCCTTTCTTTCTTCCTTTCTTTCTAACTATTTATCTTTCTTTCTAGATGTTTCTCGCTATTGTACGTGTGTGAATTGTGAAACATGTACTGATACGGTTAATGGGTTCCGGTGCAAATAACTTTGATTGTGCGTTAAAATATTCAGCAATTAAACCAAAAACCCTGGAATCTTCATTTGAGTATTGCGTTTTTAAGTAATAAAGGTTTATAAATTAAAATTTATCTTACATGCAGATATAGATGAATGTGCATCAATGCCTTGTAGAAATGGAGCAACATGTTTGGACCTGGTGAATGGCTATAGATGTGCGTGCAGACCTGGTTGGACGGGGAGAGAATGCGAGATAGGTAAGTATTACGTAACACTTTTCATACTTTTCATCTTTTTTCTTTTCTTTTTTATTATTCCTTTTTTTTCTTCCGCTCCTTTTTTCTTCCTTTCTTTCTTTCTAACTTACTTTCTTTCTTCCTAGGTGTTACTCCTCATTGTACGTGTATGAATGCTGGATTATGTGCATTTTTTATTAATGGGGTCCGGTGCGTATGTCGTCCAGGTTATACTGGGAAAAACTGTGAACAGAGTAAGTAGGGATGGACGGATGGATGGATGGATGGATGGATGGATGGATGGATGGATGGATGGATGGATGGGTGGGTGGGTGGGTGGGTGGGTGGATGGATGGATGGATGGATGGATGGATGGATGGATGGATGGATGGATGGATGGGTGGGTGGGTGGGTGGGTGGGTGGATGGATGGATGGATGGATGGATGGATGGATGGATGGATGGGTGGGTGGGTGGGTGGGTGGATGGATGGATGGATGGATGGATGGATGGATGGATGGATGGATGGATGGGTATTAACCTCACTTCTGTTTATCAGACATCAATGACTGTCTCAGCGATCCTTGCCAAAACGGTGGAGCATGCACCGATCGCGTGAACAACTACACATGCACATGCACAAGTGGTTTTACTGGGAGAAACTGCGACAACATCATATCAGTGAGTGATCTCAAATTGATTCAATCATTCGATAAAATTCCTGATTTTGGTTTTTCTACCGTCAAAATTTCCAATCGCTTTTTTCTGTACAATTAAGATATCAGGGGTGGATCCAGGGAGTGTCCATTTTTACCCCAGACTCCCTCCCCCCCCCCCCCCTCCCCCAAATAAATGTAATTACAAAAAATGTCAGATCAGGATTTTTAATGACGTCACTATATCGTCACTTTCGACACCCCCTGGCTTGAAAATTTCTGGATCAACCCCAGCTGGATATCATTAGAATTGAACAAGCTGGTTGTTTCATGAATAGAACATGAAATTTTACAACTTAAATGAATTCTTATCTATTAAAGGCTATTTTCCTAATTCATTTTCTTTACAGAAACGGAATATCATGAACTCATAAACGCCTAACGAATCTCATATCTATCTATGTTCCCGAGATAGACAAGAAAACTCGCGTAGCACGGTTATAATAATGTATTATCAAGTAATCCTCATCGTCTTAAAAGTGCTGTTACCCCAAGCAAAGTTCTAGCCTTGCAAAAGTTGTCTTGTAGTATACGTAAAACTGCATGAAAACCCTCTGCTATGACAGCGGATATCATTCCACACTTATTAATTTAGAGGGAGTTCAAGCCTAAAGACCTATAACTCAAATTTAATTGACGATAACTGAAAGTAATAATTTTGATTCGAATAGCCAATGTGCATGAGCTCGAATTTCTAGTACAAAGCATGATGGGAAAGTGAGTCCTTACGCTTTCTTGGCTCCTCTAAAAATTCATCTGACAATTTTAAAACCTCCAATATTTTCTATGGAAATGTAAGTATTTCAACAGACGAAAATAACAAGTGAAGGTAATTCCCCCCCCCCCCCCGCTAGTTTCATTAAGACAGGACTCGCTTTAAAATCAGATAATAATAATTATTTATTTCGAAGCATCTAACTGAAGGTCTCGATGCTTTAACAATATAACAATAAAATAATAATACAGACAAATAATAAAATAGAAAACGATAAAAGCATGTATAATAGAAACTATAAAACTAATAATATTCATAATTAATATTATTTCCCAGAGTGCTTTGTGAGCTTTGGTGCACATTGTCTATTCTATAACCTAAACACTTGTAAGATTAAGTCTTATATTCATCTAGAAATAGAGGTTTGGCAGATCGACCAATAGAATACTTTTACTCTCAGGAAGTGGATTCTTTCTCAAGTGAAACGATTGTATTGCAATAGACCATTTCACGGTTCTCGTCGATCAACCTCAGCCTCGATAGTCACAATCGGTGTGTAATATATTCTATAGAATTTGACTACAGCTCACGGTAATTTAAGGAATGTACACATTATCAAACAATTGAAACACTTAAAACTTCCACGGGGTTTAGTCAAATTCTAAAGAATAAATTATACGTTATCGAGGCTGAGGTTAATCGACGACAACCGTGAAATGGTCTGTAATCATACATGGCCCGGCTCTCGTTGTGTAATTGCATGAGCAAAACCTCGATTAAAACGATTACTATGGTAAATAAACAATTGATGGGGTTACGACTGTTAAAGCTCTTATTTGTATTTCTGCTTGCAATTTGAGTGGTTTGGGGGGGGAGGGGGGGTCAGGGGTGGTGTAGAGGTAACATACTTCATCCTCTCAACTCAGGGGTCTCGGGTTCGATGCCTGGACTTTAAATCACATGTGAGTAGAGTCTGTTAGCTCCTGTTTTTCTCCCTTAGTTTCCAATTTCTATCAAGGGCAATAAAATACAACTCTCACTCTTACAAACGGAAAGGAAAGAAATATAGTGACGTTCAAACATAAAATCACCATTTTTTTATTTTTTTTATTTATTTTTTTATTTTGGTTATTAATTGGTCTGATTTATCAAATTATTATGATAATTAATAAAGTATGAGAGTACGAGTTACCATGGTGACACTAATGACGCGTCATTATGCAAATGAGATTGAAGGTCTTCGCTCAACCACATCACCCATGACCAAAAAATATTATTCACATCCACACAAAAAATCACGTGAATATTTTCTGGACTTCAATCAAAAACTGGAACATTCATTGGTATAGACTCCTTACATCACGTTGGAATGCAGCTCAGTTAATTTGGAGGACAATAGGTTCTGATTCTCTGGAGATTTAAATTCTTTTGTTTTGTCCTCCAAATTGAGATGCTTTGACGTCATGTGCAAGTAGTAAATTTCTGGGTGCTCGCTTTTCAGTGATTGACGTACAAGAAACCCGATTTCCTTACATCTAAAAAATTCGCATGCTTGGTTGAAAACGGCTGCAAAGATAGCAGCTGTCTGATTGATATTTCCCCGGTGGTTGGGGTATTTTTTTACGCTTCATCAAGATGATTAATATCCCACTAGTCCCCTAAAGCTTATTACAGATTCTTATCAATCTACAAACGTCATTCACATAAGTACCTCATGAAAAAATCTCAAGGACCTTCAAATTACCTTTAATATTTTTCCTCTTTGGGAAGTTTGTCCTTAGGGCTGCTGAGATTTTGAGCAAAATATATAAATAAGAGAATGGCCACTTGAAGATAATGGTAACTAACTGAACGCTGAAAAATTTAGCAATATTGACAAGGAGTATATGAATGAACTATAGGCTAGGATCTATGATGTGGAAGTACTTTGCGATATATATTTGGCTCTCAATATGTTTACAGACAACCTTTTCTTTGGGTGAGTAGTTAACTTACTTTTAAAAAGATTTAGTTTCCTGGGTTTTTTTTTCAAACTTTAAGGAAACATATCTCAAATATTTCCTTTGTGAAAAGATATAAGATTATATCGTATTTAGTGACGATTTTCACTGAACTTGGTTGGCAAGCATATTTTCGTTCTCATCAAATTCATCATATTCATTAGAGAATGCCAATAAAATATGTAACGGTTTAAATTTAAGTTTTAACATAAGGAATGAAGCACAAAAATGTAAAAATGTTAAGGATTAAGTTATATATTTGATATTATTTTCGTTTAAAAAAAAAATTATTTCGAGGTTGCTAAGCAATTACCGTGTCTAATAGAAGTCAAATGTATGGTTTTCCTTCTACAAAAATTGAGAAATCTTAAAAAATAGTTTCAGAAATCTTAATTCTAAAAGTTTCTATCTAAAGAAGTACCTAACATATAATACGAGATAACCAAAACCTGGAGTAACTTTACGAAGAAAATACACTTGTTTTGAAAAGTTTGAATATCGTGTTGTTGAAAAATTCCGAGTACAACCTAGTGATTTGAATAAAAACATCAATCAACCATCGCGCTATTCGTTAACTATTCATTCATCATTACTAATCGATATTGTACTAATCGAAATGAAAATTATTTCTATTTGGCTGCATAATTCTTCCTTTATAGGTAAAATTGAGTTTTATCTTTGTTAACTTTGAGCCAAAAACGTTAGTCTGGAAAGGTCGAGGTTAGTTGTTTGCATATTTCGAAATGTCCTGACCACACGAACAGATCAACAAGGCAATTTATCATGCAAAATTATGGTCGTAAAACTTATCAGAAGTATTATCTTTTCTAATGGATTATATTAGTAAGGATTGATAAAAAAAAGGATCTAATAGCTTCACTTTTAAAGATTTTACGGTCGAGTTTTTCGCAATTTATTATGCGAAATTATTTATAATGGTCGTAAAACTTATCAGAAATATTATCTTTTCTGATGGATTACATTAGTAAGAATTAATGAAAAAAGGATTTCACAACTTCACTTTTTAAGATTTTCCGGTTGAACTTTCGCTGACTGCGTTTGTCCAAAGCTTATTTAAACTGTAAGAATGCTTTTTAAAGAGAATAATGCGAGTTTTAAGTTTTCAGAGTTCGCTTTTAAACTCTTTCTCAGGATTCATCGAAATCTTTTAACCATTTTGTATTTCAATAAGGAAGAATTATAACTAGTAAATCAGTCAATGAATTTTTTAGTTAATAATTTTTTAAGTTACATAATGTTTTTCTTCGTCAGTGAAGGAATTCATTTTTTTCTATTGTTAAACATTTTCCTCTTTCTGCTCCGCTGATATTGCGTTTTGGAACCTTTGCTGTTTCTATTTTTAACCATTTTGAAGCCTAAAGGCAAATAGCTTTAGTTGTACAAGTAAATAACGAGGTTATGTGGAATCGTTTTAGAAATACGAGGGAAAAGTTTTGGATCAGGTCTCTAGTTTGTGATGTACCACCTGATAGTGAATGTCTGTATAACCTTGGCTGCAATGGCTTTATGGGCACATTTCGTTACCATGACGATAGACAATATTGTCCAATACGTATTCTAAAATTTAATTTTGTGATTTGTTGTCAGACTGTTTTGGTGCAATGTGTGTAGTTGTGCATTGAATTTATTTTTTATTTTGACTTAATATATATTTTTCTTCATAAGTAAGATAAATTTTATCTTTGCGAACTTTGAGCGAAGTTCTACAGTTTTGAAATGAATGAAGAACTTTATTTATACACGGAATTAAAATCATCAGTCAAATATTATAATAAAAGTTAAGAAAGTTACTGTTTTACAAGATTGCCGTGTGCGAATCCGAAGTTATGATGAAACGTGGTTCAGTTTCCTCTTAAAGTCAGCTAATGAGCCAGCGTTTCTTACTTCTTGGGGTAATTTATTCCATAAATCAGCACCACTATAGCTAAAGGATCGTTCTAGATAATTGGTGCGTGGTGCGGGTAAGGGGTCTACACTAAAATTTAATTTCAAACTTTTTCTCTCCAGAATGCTCTGATCCACTGGGCGTGGAAAAAAGCATAATCCCCGACCGTGCTTTAACAGCATCGT
>OZ025218.1:7613453-7825953 GCA_964019055.1 Anthopleura xanthogrammica | reverse complement strand
CATCTACGAATAGTCTCCGAACAAGACGAATAAACTAATCGTGAGACGCATATCGCTTGCGTCTTGTACCGTCTTTTCTCAAAGGTGTCGCAGGAGATAATTATTCTACAGAACTTATCTTGAATTCAGAAAGCCCGAGTGAACGCAGTCATTTTACGACTAGTTTGCAATGGGAACTTTTAGATTTGTAACTGATCTGTTTTAATTGGTTTCGTTCACGTTTCTAATTTATTATAGGAAATCAGAGTGTTGCAGTTGATCACTGCGAGAGTAATCCATGTAAGAACAATGCTACATGCGTTGATCACGTGGCCAACTATACCTGCACATGTGTTAGTGGTTTTACTGGAAAGAATTGTGAAACAGGTATGGAAAAGGAGCTAATTCAGTTTCATTCTTGTAAGTCATCCAGCAAACTGATTCAGGTTCATTCTTATTTCTCTTGTCTAATAGATATCGACGATTGTAGCCCCAACCATTGTAGGAATGGTGCAACCTGTACAGATCGAGTAAACAGTTATGTTTGTACCTGCAGAACTGGCTTTACTGGAAGAAACTGCCAGACAGGTAGCCCATAAATATGAATACTTGACCCAACAATAGACTCCTTTCACGTGACAACAAAGCAGCTCAATTTGGAGGACAAAACAAAAGAATTTCAATCTCCTGAGAAATGGAACGCATTGTTTTAGCCTCCAAATTGAGCTGCATTCCGACGTACTGGAAGGGGTCTATGCTCCACTGCAGTTTGACTGTTCTGTTGTATTTACAGATATCGACGACTGTCAGAATTCACCATGTAGAAACAATGCAACATGTACTGATCTCGTGAACAAATACACCTGTGCATGCGCAAGTGGTTTTACTGGAAGAAACTGTGAAACAGGTAAATATTAAAAAACGGACCGCATTAGCAGTGGACGCCATCCGTCCTTCCCTTTTTTTACCATATGATGCCATTACACCACACAAATCCCATGATCATTAAAGTATAAGTCTCTGTGAAGAATTTGTTTTCAGTAAATGTTATATTTCAGATATCAACGAATGTCAGTCCAACCCTTGTATGAACAATGCAACATGCAACGACCACGTGAACAACTACACCTGTACATGCGTGAGTGGTTTTACTGGGAGAAACTGCGAAATAGGTAAACTACTATTAAATATCAGAAAGAATATTTCAGAAAGCATGCTATTTTTTAAAATTATCAGTTATTATTAACTATATATCTTATCTTCTAAAGATATCGACGACTGTCAAGGAAATCCGTGCTTGAATCGAGCAACATGTATTGATCACGTGAACAACTATACTTGCGCATGCGCACCGGGCTTCACTGGGAGAAATTGCAAAATAGGTAAGTAAAATAAAATTGTTGTGCCAACGTCGGAACTTTAGAACAGAGGGGATTTCGCTAGTAGATGTTATGTACAGTAATATTCAGTCTTTTTTCTTTGAAGACATTGATGAATGCCTAAGCTCTCCTTGCAAGAACAGAGCCACGTGCACTGATCACGTGAACTACTACACCTGTACATGTAAAAGTGGTTTTACTGGGAGAAATTGCGAAACAGGTAATTTGAATGACCTTAGTTCGTTTTCTAGAACTCGAAATTTATATAGTTCAGGAAATATTTAAAATAAGGATATTAACTATTTTTGATTAATTTAAAAAAAATATTATTTATTTTTAATCAGATATTAATGAATGTCAATCTACTCCGTGCAAAAACAAAGCAACATGCATTGACCAGGTCAACAACTACACCTGCGCATGCGCTAACGGATTCTCGGGGAGAAACTGTGAAATAGGTAAAAACATAATTAAGATCAAAACTGATTTGTTTTTAGCTTTAAATCCAGCAATTCAAATTTACAAATTTATTTTTTTAATTTTTTTTCCTAGATATTGATGATTGCGAAAATTTCCCTTGCGAAAATAATGCCACATGCATTGATCACGTGAACAATTATACTTGTTCATGCGTCAGTGGTTTTACTGGAAGAAACTGTGAGATAAGTGAGTACATTGTTGATTTTGGTAAAATCATAATCAAAATTATTAATAACTAGGCAAGAAACTTTTTTTTTTTTTTTTTTTCTTAAAAGATTTTGATGAGTGTCAAAGTACACCTTGTAAAAACAATGCAACATGTAATGATCACGTGGACAACTACACCTGCTCGTGCGCAAGTGGTTTTACGGGAAGAAATTGTGAAATAGGTAAGGAACGAGAATGATCAAATCGAGTTTTTTTTATCAAAACTCACAAATAAGTTTATTAAACTACATTAATTTTGCATGCAGATATCGATGACTGCCTGCCAAAACCATGCCAAAATAATGCAACATGTACCGATCACGTGAACAACTACACATGCACATGCACAAGTGGTTTTACTGGGAGAAACTGCGAAATAGGTATGTTTGTTTTTCAATAATCGTATCTTTAAAATTTATCACTAATACTGATGTGTTGTTGACTAGCCATATTGGAGGACAGCACACAACTGTAAAACTACAGTATAACTGCCTCACTTCAAGATAACAACACTGATATATCTATTTAAAAAAAGTGTCCTATGTAAACCTTTTTTTCAAATAGATACAAACGAATGCCAAAGTGATCCTTGTCTCAATAATGCAACATGTACTGATCACGTGAACAATTACACCTGCTCATGTGCCAGTGGTTTTACTGGTGAAAGATGTGAAACAGGTCAGTAATCAAGAACCATCGTTGTTTAATAGACCTTTTTACCGATACGGCGGCCATCTTGAATTCTGTTGTTTTAAGTAAGACATTATGGGATACTGAGGGGGCAATTATTGGAAAATTTATGGTATGTACAGCTGTCAGGGTGTCTTCATATATAATGTAGCGTCATCCACTGAGAAACACATCTAAAAACCAATTGAATTTACTGGTAGTTGGAGCAATATGTGAAACACGAAAGCGTAAATTTATTCGAGAAAGTAACCCCGCCACTCTGTGCTTTATAAATATTTCCACGTTTGCCCACTTGGCATCCTATAATTCAAGATGGCCGCCGGCCATATCGGTAAAAAGGTCTATTGTTTTTGATATTTTGCTACGATTGTTAAGGCATTTTTAATGCCATATAGCTGATATCGTGGATCCATACACACAAAAATAATTCCTCCAACTGGTACGTTATGATTTCTCATTTTGGACAATACGTTGTTTCTGCAGAAAGTGCCCTTCAGTTGCGCTTTAGCATTGTAAAATTTGTTTAACTGCGCAAATGCAAACAATTCTAAATCTGACCTCTCTTTTGTTGTTTCTCTTGTATGTTGGATCAACAGACATTGATGAATGTCAAAGCTCACCCTGTCAAAACAACGCCACCTGTATAGATCGAGTAAATAGTTACACGTGCAACTGCACTAGTACATACATCGGGAAAAACTGTGAAGTTGGTATGTATGTTGACACAGCTATAATGATGATAATAATGGGAATGCTGATGATGAATGATAATGATGATGATAATGATGATGACGATGATGAGAAGGAGGAAGAGTAGGAGGATGGTGGTGGTGGTGGCAATGATTGTAACGTTAATGCGAAATACGATGATGATGATGTTGATGATAGCGAACTTAATGATGGTGGTGGTGATATTATGATAACGATTATAATAATGGTGGTGGTAACCGGATGATAATGATGGTGATGTTGTTGATGATGATGATGTTGATGATGGCAAACTTAATGATGATGGTGATGATAATGATAACGATCATAATGATGGTGGTGGTAATCGGATGATAATGATGATAAGGAAACCAAATGAGAGGCTACCGCTTTAATCAGATTTGCCTTTTTTCTTCTCTATTAGTTAAAACGCACTGTTCTAGTAATCCATGCATGAACGAAGGAATATGCGTGAACAAACCCACAACATACTGGTGCCAGTGTTTATATGGTTATGACGGCAATCAATGTGAAAAAGGTGAGGCAAGGACCAACAACTCTTGTGCGAATTCATATAAGTGTTTTCAGAACTTGTAGTGTACGCAACGGTTTTAAAGGTATTAAAGTTTATGGAGACAAACAAAAAAGGAAGGAAGAAAAAAAGAAAGAACTTCAAAGAAGAAAATGAAGGAACTGGTGGAGGGATAAAGGAGATAACGTCTATTCTCTAACCCTTACTTAAGGCATTATTACTTCCACAACAACAAAAAATCTTCAACTTTTTTCAAGGATACCACTTCCATCTAATGTACTTTACTTACTTTACCATTTCATTCCTCATATAACTTTTGTTAATCCCGGACTTAATTTTTTTTGATGAGAAATTCCCAACTTTTTGTTATTCCTTAGTTCTAAATCCAAAAAAGGAATGTGGTCGTCGAGTGCAGTCCCGTATTGTTGGCGGTGAGTCCGCATTACCAGGATCATGGCCATGGCAAATTGCCCTCATGTCAAGAGGCGAGAAAGGTCATTACTGCGGTGGCGCGCTGATCTCAAAGGAATGGGTCGTGACGGCAGCGCACTGCGTTCTTTATCGAAAACCCCACGAAATTTTAGTCGTTTTGGGAGAATTTGATGTCAAAAAGGTCGAAGGAAACGAAGTTATAAAGAACGTATCTACTATCATCAGCCATCACCTCTATCGATGGTGGACGAGTGATTATGATATCGCACTTATCAGATTCACGGTACCCCTTCAAATGTATAACCGGCATATATATCCAATATGTTTGCCTCTTAATACCGAACTCCCTCCGGCTGGAACGCAATTCACTATCACGGGATTCGGAAGGCTCCAGCATGGGGGTGCTACCCCAAATAGGCTACAACAAGCGGTTGTACCATTGATCTCGCATGATCTATGTAAGAAGACCTATGAAGGGAAAGCTGTCATTACAGATAGGATGATGTGTGCGGGTTTAGAGAAGGGTGGGGTTGATTCGTGCCAAGGCGACAGTGGTGGACCCTTTGTTAAGCAAAAGTCAAACTTCTGCTGGTACTTGTATGGGGTAATAAGTTGGGGTATAGGGTGTGGTAATGCAAACTCGTACGGGGTATATACTAATGTACTTACGGTAAGAAACTGGATAAGAAATAACACTAATGTTTAGTTAGAAAAATATCAGACCTCTAAAAAGCGACCACTTTTTGCATAAGCGTATGTGGTCGCTTTTTCAGGTCCGAATGTTAGAGTAGTTATCTTTCGTGGTTTATAATGGTTTGCATTAATTCTCGGTCATCACGCGTTTAAAACAAATATGGTTAGCTGCGCCATATTTTATACAGTTTCTCTTTGTGAAAGACACTTGAACGATACTGGATTCTGAAATTTGGGAATTCTAGATTCCACATCCTGAAATCATGATTCCATATCTGGATTCCAGATTCCAGATTCCAGATTCCACACTTACATTCCAGATTCCACATTTAGATTCCAGATTCCATATCTTGGATTCCAGATTCCATATCTTGGATTCCAGATTCCAGATTCCATACCTTGGATTCCAGATTCCAGATTCCATATCTTGGATTCCAGATTCCAGATTCCATAGCTTGGATTCCATATTCCATACTTCACAAATATAACTATAGAATCTGTATTGCCTTATTATTGATACTTGACGAATAGATGTAACAGTGCGCGCGCTGAAAGAAAGATTATTATTTTCCGTTGTACGTTGTAAAAATGATTATAACTATGGACAACGTCACGAGAAAAAGAGAAACACTCTCCAGGGGAGAGAGGAGGGGAAGAGAGAAAAAGAAGGTCTGAATATCTCCCCTACGTTCCTCCTATAACCTATTCCTCCCTTTTACCATTCCCCACCCCCTCCCCTGGTGAGCCTATTCTTAGGCCAACGTACACTGTAAGCAATAGATTAGTAAATAAAAAAATAATACTGGAGAGATTATATTGTGGTTTTAAACTTCATCGAATCCTGAAACAACCTCTGGGCTGATCTGAGTAAGGGCGCGGCTAACACACAGATCGAACCCTAAAACAACCTCTGACCTGATCTACGTCAGGGCACGGCTAGCTCATACTCCAATCCCGCTTAAAACAACTCCATATTTAGGACTGCGTCCTTTAGACTATAATGGTCTATAAGGTTTTATTTACATCGCTAATACAAAGGTTTATTTCTATATTTAAAGTGTTTGTAAAAGAATTGCGCGGTTATATATAAAGGGAATATATGCGCGGTTATACTAATATAAAGCTGTATACTTATGTTAATAGGACTGGTTAAGTTTCTCTAATTGATATAGATATTAAACATTCACTTGTTGAGGGATAAATGTAAGAGTTTTCCACCCTAGATATTCTGGGGTTCCATGACGTCACATAGCGTTCAACCAAGATGGCGGCCATGAAGTCACATGTGGAGCCATTTTGGTTGAGCCGAATTCCTTGAAATCTATTGGTCGATGTCGATGACGTCATATACACTCGCGACTTTTTTCTGGTTCATTGCTTTCTCTAGTACTACAATGGCCATATAAGGCAATTTTATGACGTAAGCTCCCGCGTCTCCAGATCTTCAACCCTTATCGTTGATAAATTTAACTTTTGAGGGGCGTTCCGTGTTTCTTTAGATTTGATGGGAGAGTCATGAGATGTTATTATTAAAGATGGTTTGACGGACGGTTGCATTGAAGACATGTAGTTTATCCAGGATTGTTTTATCCGCTTGAAAAATGCCTTGGATAAATCCTTTGAAAAAATCAATATTATGAGGGTATGGAGAGATAAAATAGCCAATGGAATGCCAAAATATATATTCAAATAATAAATAGATAGAATATCATTAGGCAAGCAGGCAAGCAGGCAAGCAGGCAAGCAGGCAAGCAGGCAAGCAGGCAAGCAGGCAAGCAGGCAAGCAGGCAAGCAGGCAAGCAGGCAAGCAGGCAAGCAGGCAAGCAGGCAAGCAGGCAAGCAGGCAAGCAGGCAATTGAGTCATACGAAAACTTGCAGACAAATGAGTCATACGAAAACTTGCAGACAAATGAGTCATACAAAAACTTGCAGACAAATGTTGAAAAACGTACAAGGCGTGACGTTGACAAATGAATCAATATATATAGCCATAGTAAAGCATTTGAAAATATATCTATTATCATTACAATACATACCATCCTGCGTTCATTTTTGTTCTCCTTATATGACTCAAAGAACAGCTCACCAATCAGTACCACAAGGCTAACGCCCATACCAATGAACACACAATAAAATACACCAGACATGTCACTGAACGATAGCACATCACTATTGGATGCTATGGCACTACTTGAGCCTAAATGGAAATGATACTGACTTAGGATCTTGAAGTGATTTGTCAACGAATTGATGGTCTTCATAGTCACCGTGTTGCATGGTTGAATTTATGATTTGCAATTGTACATATGTCAATGTCTTTTGTTATATCAGCCTACATGGTCGCCATGTCTTTTGGTATAACATTCTTTTGTTTGTTTGTTTGTTTGTTTGAATGATTGATTGTTTGGTTGTTTTTTTTTGTTTTGGGGTTAGTTGGTTGGTTTAATGAATGCATGTGTTGGTGGATAGTTGGTTGGTTGGTTGATTGTTTGAGTAGGTGGATGGTTGGTTGGTTGGGTGGGTGCGGGGATGGTTGGATTGGTGAGTGGATGGTTGGATGGGTGGTTGGATGGTAACTTGTTTGGTTAGCTGGTTTGGTAATTATAAGTGGATAGATGGTTGGTTTGGTGGATGTGTGGATGGTTATTTTTCACATTCTCTTTGGGATGGGAGCGAATCAATAATGTAAGTACATAATTATGTAGTTTTACCTTTGAGTCATTCACATTCATCATCAAACATCAACTTACCTGTTGTAGAATCAGTACCGTCACATTGGCCTCTCAGCCATTTTTTCTTCAAGGCAGTGATATAGTCCTTTTGTCTCAGTTCCAAGATACTAACACTGAACTGAAGAGTGAAAGGCGAGTCCTTTGGTAAACCGAACCCATAACCAAACGTTCCAAATTCCCTGTAATAAAGTATTAAAATAGCTGGTTTAACTCAGTGGGAATATGCTATATCAAAAACCCAACCTCCAACCATCCAACCCTGAAACAACCTCTGGGCTTATCTAAGTCAGGGCATGGCTAACTCACAGATCGAACCCTGAAACAATTACCTCTGGGCTGATCAAAGTCAGGGCACGGCTAACTCACAAATCAAACCCTGAAACAACCTCTGGGCTGATCTAAGTCAGGGCATGACTAACTCACAAATCAAACTCTGAAACAACAGCTGGGCTTATCTAAGTCAGGGCATGGCTAACTCACAGATCAAACCCTGAAACAACCTATGGGCTGATCTAAGTCAGAGCATGGCTAACTCACAGATCAAACCCTGAAACAACCTCTGGGCTGATCTAAGTTAGGGCATGGCTAACTCACAGATCAAACCCTGAAACAACCTCTCAGCTGATCTAAGTCAAGGCACGGCTAACTCACAGATTGGTATTGGAATTTATCATGTCAGGTTTTGCGGAAGGAGAGATCCCGGAGAAAAACTCTGCAATCAAGGGAGAGACTAAACAAACTCGGCTCACAGTCCAGGAAACGAGCCTCAAATCTGTCACTGAGCCCGTCATTACTAGTAATGTCCAATCATTACTAGAAGCGTCTAGAATTGAATGGGACTAACCAAATATAACGCAAATAACAGAGTATCTACCTTCCAACGATTTGTAAAGTTTCACAAGGTTTTTGTTTGATGTAGTACTCCAAGATCACAGTATCGTATAGGAAGGCATAGTCCTCCACCCTCGCACGCTCCACGCCGACTGTTGTGTTCTCAACAAGAGAATTTGCAGCCTTCATAAACTCCCACATTGTAACGAAAGTAGGTATGCTAGACGTTTGAAAGAACATTTGAGCTTGAGTATTTTTTATGGTGCCGTAATGGATCTTGGTTTGTCGTGCTAGGTCTTCTACTGAGTTGATAGCAGTGCTGAAGCGCTCCACGATAAGGAAGGATGCCAAGTTTGCTGTGTAGGTTGCTCCTGGTGAAAACGAAAAGAAATAAGAAGAAAAAATAGGATGGACCTTTTTACCTTGGGCATAATGTGTTTCTATTGTAGTTCATATGTCATTCTCTAGAGTATCATTTCTTTGTTTGACGGTTGCGCATGAGAAGTTGACACATGAATATGGATACAACTCAAACAAAGAATCCTATTCTCAAAGGGATGATGTGGTTTGAATTGGGAAAACGTTACGCCCAAGCCGGAAAGGTCTAATTGTGAGACAACAGCTTCGTCCAAGCATGTCTATTTCATGTTTACTAACCATGGTTACTAAACTCTAATTCTAAACCTTACCAATAATGAGCACAGCAAACCACCAGACACCAACCACCACCCTTCCCGAGGGAGAGACTGGGTGAAGTACATCCGGGCCTTGACTGACGTAATATGCAAATGAGGACCAGATTGAATTGATGAAACCCAGGTAGTTCTTGGCTTTAGCAACATGGCGAGGGATCGTTTTCTCACTATGCGCCTGCGCACACCGGCCGTGGTAACCATAGGGACTAAACGTACTGTGGATCCAGATGAAGATTCCGACGCCAAGAGCTGTGAACACAATGGCTGAAATAAAACGAAGAAATACATGAATAAAAATAGACCTTTCCCGAATTCACTTGAGTGAACATGACGCAATGGCTCCATGTCTAGCCTCCTTTGCAGACGTTTTATGTGATTCGCTTTCGAATTCCTCTTACAACAATGTCTGCGCACTTGAGCCGGGTTTTGGGTTTCGTGATATAACTGTTATGTGTGAAGTCCACCAATAAAAATTCTCGTTATATATAATTCGGATTTTCCCTGTTCTCCTTCCAACTATTTCAGCGCGGCGGGCGCGGGAAAGTATGACCACATTTAACATAGTTAGGCCACATTTCTATACGAAAAAAATATTTTTAAACATTTTCATTAGCATTTTAGTTACTTATATATAGTTATTGCGTTATTCCCATAAAATCTTGTTCAGCGGTCATCCTAGCTACGGCCTTGCCTCAATATTTTAATACTCCATTTTCGAGTTTTCTGTTGCACAGGGTTAGCCTCGATGTTGTGTAGAATATTCATGTGTTCCAGTGAAGGTCAATTCGTGGAATTTCAAAGTGTTTGTATTGTTGAAGTTGCGCATTCTTTACTTTACCGTTGGTATTTGTGAATATTCTGACACCTAATGAAATGTGGCTAAACCTGAGTAAGTGAGTCTGTAATCAAGGAACACAAGAGTGTTACCTTATTATAGGAAATTAACGCTCCACGAAATTAAAGTATTAGAAATTAGCGCGACTTAAATTAACGCGAATTGAGGGCAAAAATACTTTCAAATGAAGAAAATTAACGCGAAAGAGAAGCCAAAATTCCCATTTAAATGAAATTAACGCGATGGACACAAAGATAACTTATCTGAAAGTGAAAATGAAGAGCTTGTAGAATGAAAAACGAAAATATAATTTCCGACAAAAACTGAAATGTTGTTGTTATTAAGTGACTAGCTGTAATGTTCAGTTTTAAAATAAATATTTTTTCAAAAGTAGATTAAAGATAAAATTACTAGAAATTCATATCATGAAAATTAACGTTCCACTTTATTAATGATATGGAAATTAACATTAAAAGAAATGAACACGACTTAAATTAACGCGATTTTTTGAAATTTGCCTTAATTTCGTTGAGCGTTAATTTCCTATAATAAGGTATACAAATTCGAAAAAGGTCCTTTCGCTCCATCCAAAAAAACAAAAACAAAAAAGAAACAAAAAAAAAAAAACAGAAAAAAAAAAAAAGAAACAGAGCTTGGGCTGCCTGTGATACTCACCAAGCCACAGATGAAAGTCAAAAGGCCTGAGAAATGAAAAGACTTTGTACCCGCTGTCCTTTTCTTTAGCCATTAGGATTGACAGGCCAACGTCCATATATGGTTGAGTAAAGTCAATAGCACTTTGACGCTGGGAACTGATACTCAGTGGACCAATTGCGATATCAGCATTCTAGACAAGAAACACTTTGTCAATGTTTTGAGATAATAACACTAATGATGAATGGAAACTGATACTCAGTAGACCAATAGGCACGGTTACGGTGCAGCGCGGACACGGCACTGCATTCATGTTGAATGTTTTCATACACGGCACGGCACTGACACGGTCACGGCAAGCTTAAGGCGCGGTTCGTAGTTTTTCATAGTCATGCGTCGAAAACTGCTATAAAATGCTAGGATATAGAACAGCCAGGGTATGGTACCGCGTCCGTGCCATCCCATGCATGCCATGCGTTGGATACCTTGTCGTGACATAGTGTCGTGCCGTGCCGTGCAAATATAACCTAAAATCATACCCCATCTACAAGAACCCTTATCAATCCATTCCACTTCAGTGAATAGATGTCTTGAGCTCCGTAGATTCCATTCTTCTCTAATTCAATGACGTAATCAAATTTTAACATCTGTTTCAGTTTCTTGAGCAAATCAATACAAAACCCGTCAAACTCCTGGCTGCCGTCTGGAAGGGTCTTGAGGAACACGAATGGATACTCCTGTAGAAATGAGAAATGGGTGAGAGAAAAGTTAAGTTCATGCACCCATCCATTTATCTATCTAACTGCCCATCCGTCCATCTATATCTATCTATCCACCCGTTCGTCCGCTCATCCTTCCATCCGTCCCTCTTTATATACCTTGTTATCGCTAATCACCACCTCAAGTACAGAAGTGGCGTCAGTCGGTCAGTCGGTCAGTCGGTCAGTCGGTCAGTCGGTCAGTCGGTCAGTCGGTCAGTCGGTCAGTCGGTCAGTCGGTCAGTCGGTCAGTCGGTCAGTCGGTCAGTCGGTCAGTCGGTCAGTCGGTCAGTCGGTCAGTCGGTCAGTCGGTCAGTCGGTCAGTCGGTCAGTCGGTCAGTCGGTCAGTCGGTCAGTCGGTCAGTCGGTCAGTCGGTCAGTCGGTCAGTCGGTCAGTCGGTCAGTCGGTCAGTCGGTCAGTCGGTCAGTCGGTCAGTCGGTCAGTCGGTCAGTCGGTCAGTCGGTCAGTCGGTCAGTCGGTCAGTCGGTCAGTCGGTCAGTCGGTCAGTCGGTCAGTCGGTCAGTCGGTCAGTCGGTCAGTCGGTCAGTCGGTCAGTCGGTCAGTCGGTCAGTCGGTCAGTCGGTCAGTCGGTCAGTCGGTCAGTCGGTCAGTCGGTCAGTCGGTCAGTCGGTCAGTCGGTCAGTCGGTCAGTCGGTCAGTCGGTCAGTCGGTCAGTCGGTCAGTCGGTCAGTCGGTCAGTCGGTCAGTCGGTCAGTCGGTCAGTCGGTCAGTCGGTCAGTCGGTCAGTCGGTCAGTCGGTCAGTCGGTCAGTCGGTCAGTCGGTCAGTCGGTCAGTCGGATGTATCTGTGTGCATCTATTCTCTCACCAGTACAGTGATAACTTTGATAGTAGTGTTCTGTACACTATTAGCGATATCACTGGGCACATCAGTAGATCCCGACAGCCAATAAACTCGTGTTTTAGGGTCCATCTTGAGGCCATCCTGTCTGCTCCATCGACCAACCTAAGAAAAAGCTGAGTTATTAGAGTTTTTTCATTGCATAAGAATATAGAACAAGGCAATAGTGATAAATGCATAATCTTAGCCTCGAATTCTTAATTTGCTCTCTTAATTTCCTACTCTACTATTCCCATTAGCTGGCCAATAAAAATCAAACCATCATGGTAAATTCTTTCTCAAAACAATGCATCCTCTTTCCCTAAGCCTTCCCATAGTTAATGGAGTGGAATGGTTTGGAAACCTATTGTTCTAGGTTTTTGTTCAACCTTTTCTATTGTTATATGACGTTGACCGTGCACAGAGAAGGAAAAGTTGCAGCGTTTGTTCATCATAAATTAGGGAACATAGACTTTTTTTCCTCAAAAATGTTATAAAATAGG
Source organism: Anthopleura xanthogrammica (assembly GCA_964019055.1). Classification (NCBI taxonomy): domain Eukaryota; kingdom Metazoa; phylum Cnidaria; class Anthozoa; order Actiniaria; family Actiniidae; genus Anthopleura; species Anthopleura xanthogrammica. The sequence goes on along the minus strand of OZ025218.1, from coordinate 7,813,005 downwards.
AGATATTTGTTAATTAATTCTATATGATGGAGATTAATTGTTTACTGAAAAGGGTAATCACCTTTTTGAACGCTTTCTCTTTTATCATCTAGTAACTTAACTGTATCTGCGCGGAATTATTTATCCTCTTCTTTGTAATCTTAGAATGAAAATTTTACACTTTCAAAATGTTCGTACATGAAAATAGTACAGAAACTAGTATTTTCAGCCATACTTGCTTTGGTTCACTGTGCACGGTCAGTATCACGTGATGGTACGTTTCAACATCGCTCGCCAAACAAAAACCTATAACAATAGGTTTCCAAACCATTCCACTCCATTAACTATGGCCTTCCTTATAAATATGCCCAAAATAAACAAACAAACAACAAAAGAAGTCATGCAAAGAACATATGCAGGTTCAGCGACAAATCAAGGATGCTTTTATAGGGGTTACTGTTACCTAGAAAGCCAGTTAGATTTTACATTGATCATCCATGCATTATTTTTCTTTCTGAAACTCTAAAGAGGGTATGACTAGCCAACAAATCCCCCTGGATCTGCGCTTGATACAAGTCTGCTCCATTAAACGGAAATTCAGTGAAATATATCGACGTGCAGACACGAACAAATCCGACCTCCTAGATTTGCTCTTGAGGTCGGTGCATGAATCATACTCACTTTTACAAATCCGTTCCTGCCTTGGTTTACTATGTCATATTCTACAGATAATGGCGAACCGGTTGTAGTGAACCCAATGTCGCTCATGATTCCATCTATTTTAACCTGTATGAAAACAAGAATAAGCACAGGAATCTCACTATCAACACTACCGCGATAAGGCAAGAGAAAACGCGATATTTTTTTGGGGATTTACGCAACTACCCCCCCCCCCCCCCATCAACTATCTAATGGTCCATCTCTAAGTGCTGTAATGTTACATTGACTACCTTTTTGATGTAGTCCAAGAGTTTGGAACCAGGTTGCCAAGGCGTTACTTGTGCTTGGTTTCTAAAGTCGAAATCCAGGGCTTGCTCCGATACATTGTGGCCGTCCCTTAGCATTGCATCAAGGGCTGAAGCAAGTGTTAACACACTGTCGTAGCTTTTGCCACCCGGAGTCTGTAATGCATGCGATATATTCAGCAATATAAATTATATGCTGGCTGGTTTTAAGCGGAATTGTGGATAGTGTAATGCACTTCTGGGCGTACTGGGTCAACGGTATAAGGCTTGATCATGAGCTACTATAACTTCAAATTTTATCGAACCCTGACACAACCTCCTGCATGGGTTGATGAAAGTCAGGGCACTGCTAACTCACAGATTGGATTGAAATTTAGATTTTTTTTTGGTTTGAGGAGGGAGAAAAACCGGTGTTTCCACAGATAACTCTACTTAAATGTTATGGTGAGCCAAGGATTCAAACCCGAGACCTAAGAGGACAGAGGCGCGTGCATAGCACCACTACGGTCCTTGGTTCCAAAAGGAATTGAAAAATCTTCAAGAGCGTTGCGCTCTTTAATTTTGAGCGTTGCGCACTTTAATTTTGAGCGTTACGCACTTCCCTATCTTCATCACATATGCACAGTGCACATGGGTGCAAAAGATGATGCTAACAAGATGCACTTACGCTGATCTTTCTGTGTCCTCTAGCAACCCACTTCTTCATGAAGGCAGTATAGAGTGCGCCTTGCCCTAATGCAGGGCGTGTTCCGATGACACCTGTGTACTCGTGTAAAGGGAAGTCTCCAGGGATAGTGCTCCAATCCTGTAGCAACGATTAGAATGAGTAACATCAATAAGCAGTGACAAAGGGTCGTAGATGTCACGAATTTGAAAAAAATGGTATATAGCTATTTTGGTTGGTGTTTTTTTTTTTGCTCTATTTGTGTATTTTTTCTATTCCTTTGTTTGCTTGCTTGTGTCCTTATTTGTTTATTTTCTTTGTCTGTTTGCTTGTATCTTAGTACGTTTGTCTCTTTGTTTGTCGTTGTTTTATTGATTTGTTTGTTTTTCGTTTATCTGCCTGTTTGCTTTTGTCTGTTTTTTTTTTTATTTACTTATTTATCTTCGCCAGCTAAAAAGGGTCTATGGAGTTTGATTACTTAAAATTACGGTTAAAACTCATGACAGGGACACCTTCTCTGTTTAGTATAATGGCGATGTATTTCTTTTAATTGTATGTTTTAATCTATCCAATAAAAAAAGATAAAGCCAATATTTTGCTTCGAAACCACTGGGCGTGATTGCCCAATTCTCCCAAGCCAAGGGCTCATGTATAAAGCGTTCGAAGGTGCGCACTTAACCTACGGGAAGTCTCCAGGGGTTTTAGCACGAATAACAATTATCTCACCGCATTTGTAGACCCATCCGTGACAATCCAAATCCAACTCTTCAGCATTCCCAACTCCGCAGCTTGCTTCAGTATGACAACAGTGTACCTCGTGCTTGTGTTCAGTACCACCAGCCTCGATTTACTCTTCTGAATGGCACGTAATTGCAGTTTGATATCCAGCGCGCTGTAGTTAGCAATTGGGTCAAAGTGTTCGTTGGCGCGAATCTTCCAACCTTTTTGATTGGCTATATCTTTCAAAGCCAGCAAACCATTGATACCTTAAATAATCCAAATGAAAAGCATTCATTATCAACACTGAAAAATCCTAATTATAGACCCCTTGCACGTGACGTCAAAGCAGCTCAATTTGGAGGACAAAACAAAAGAATTTCAATCTCCTGAGAATTGGAACCTATTGTTTTTTACTCCAAATTGAGCTGCATTCCAAAATGCTTCAAGGGGTTCAAGATTTGTCGCCTTAATTCAATGGGATTGATCAATTGCTGTTTTTAAGAGACCCAATGTAAGTAGAATTTAATGACAAATTTCCCAAATGGTTTTGTTTACAAAAGCGCACAAGTAGATCTCTCGATGGATTCAGTTCTGATATTTTACCGTAACCATAACTACGTGTTAATTATTATTTGATGAATTACTGGAAGACAATGGAAATCCATTTCAATGTCACGACATGTCGTACCGTGTACGTGCTGTAAGTCAGTACCGTACGTTTCCCACTCATACGATGACCATTCTTATGGGAAGCCATTTCAATGTCACGGCATGTCGTACCGTGTACTTGCTGTAAGTCAGTACCGAATGTTTCCCACTCATACGATAACCGCTCCATCAACCTACCGTAGTCATCCTTTGAAGTGAGTAGCGCCAGATGAGTCCAGTTGTACGAATCAATCAGCCCAGCCAATGCCTGACACTGCAAAGAATCACTCGGGTTCAGTCGAACGAGGAACGGGAAATTTCCGGGACTGAACTGAAATGTAGGGTCAGTTGCTACGGGAGCCAGTTGCGGCACGTGGAAACCCGCGCAGTATGGCTGGGTATACTTGACCGCTGTTGACGTCATCGGTCCTATAATGGCAACTACGCCTTTCTTTAGAAGATATTGAACTGAAATAAAGAACCCAGTTGGAGACCAGATGTCAATATATTACTACCAAGAGAGATTTTATTCTTATCATTTTAAGTAAGAGAGCTCATCTCCCATACATAGGTCTATCCCCATGAAAATTATTTGAAATTTTTTAGCTACGCGCGCAGCCTGAACTGAAGTAAGAATCCCATGACAAAATATTTTAGGCTGAGCGCGGAATTAAAATAAATTTTCAATAATTATCATAGGGCACGGAGATGTGCTCTCTTACTTCATACTCTCTTGATTATTAAACATGGAAGCTTGACAGATGCGCGTGGATCTAATAATAATACTTTGGGCATATTTTTTTTTCCATTTTGGAACACATGTCATTCCCTTGAGTATTATTTCAGAACACGTGTCATTCCCTTGAGTATTATTTCGTTCATAGACCCTTTTACTTTGAGTGTAATATTTTCCCATTTCAGATCACATGTCATTCCCTTGAGTATTATTTCGTTCATAGACCCTTTTACTTTGGGTGTAATGTTTTCCCATTTCAGATCACATGTCATTCCCTTGAGTATCATTTCTTTTATGGACCCTTTTACTTTGAGCGTAACGTTCTCCCATTTCAGACCACATGTCATTCCCTTGAGTATTATTTTTTTTGTTTACCGGTAGCACAAGAGAAAAGTACATTAACACGGACAAAACTGCATAATTCACAAACCTGTTCGTATATTTTCAAAAGTACTGTAGGCGTCGGTGTTGTTGATGAGCGGTATGAGCTCCGTGCCCGGTAAAATAGAAGAATTTTTATTCACTTCATCGAGAGCAAGTAGAAAAGCCTCTTCGTAGTCTGCTTGTAGGGTGGGGAAAATCGCTCCTGATTAAAATATATATAATTATTTACTTATGATTATGTTTTTAACTAAGATTTTTCAGCATAACAATAATAATAAATAATAATAATCATAAAATAATAATAATAATAAAATAATAATAGTAATAATAAATAATAATAGTAATAGTAATATTAATAAATAATAAAATAATAGCCTTTTTTGATGAGAACTAATGAGGGTAATACTTGATAGTGCAGTGATATTCATAAACTCTTCAAAAACTCATGAATAATTCACAAACCTTTGGTCGAATTAGAGCGACCATACACGTCACGAACATGGACTTTTATACATCAATAGAAGTTTGTACGTAACTGTCATGCACAGTCGAGGTTTACACGTCACTGTCATGTGCAGTACATTTTGAAGATGGCATGCTAATCTCAAGACAGGATTCCTAGTCGTGCAGATTTCGTGGGTCGTCTGTGATCGTACGTAAGACTGATTTTGATGAGGCCTTAAGTCTTCATCTAAAACTGGAGGTACCTTTATCTCTGATAAAGTTATCCTCATTAGTATTCTTTATATATAAAGAATACTAATAAGGATGAGAACTTTATATAAAGTACTCGTCTTCATTAGTATTCTTTATATAAAGAATACTAATGAAGAATATTTTATCGGGTATAAAGGTCCATGCACGTGTATGGTCACTCTAATAGGACCAAAGGCTTATGAATTATTCATGAGTTTTTGAAGCTGTTCAATAAACTCGCAGATCTTGTTTTATCAGGTTAAAACCACAAAGCGTACTCGTTTATCAAACAGTACGTATACCTCTAAAAATACAGAATGCATGCAAATATAGGCTTTTAGAGTCCAAACTTGTGAAAGGATCTTACAGAGTAGCGTGCATGTGGTGAAGCTATAATTCTGAATATTGAAGTGAGATAGTAGTTATAGTACTGAGATAAGATATTTGTTTAAATTGAAGTGAGATAAGACATATCGTAGTTTAATTAGGTATCAAACCAATTTCAAATGTTACCTGTCGAGGACTAATGCAGAATATTGCATAATTTATTGCACGCAGCTCGAATCGTCGCGGTAAATTATAACGAGAGTCTTTTCGAAGCCAAAACCAGGCTAAACCAACAATTGTAGCCAATACATATCTTTTTTTATATATGCTGTTATTAATTATAATTTAAATAGTTCTGTTTAATTTCTGCTTTAAATGTTTTTGATTTTGAAGGATTTCTAACACATAAATTAAATTTATTTTTTCATCGGCGTTAAATGTAAAATAATTTAACAAGCAATTTGCTAAATTGAGTATTTCCGTAATAAATGTTGTATATATTTTGATTGTAAATTTGTGGAAGAGATTTAAACCCAAAAAGTTTCGTTGTTTTTTACGTAACGTGTTGATAAGGAGATTCAGAAGTTTGATTTCAATCTTATATGCAGCCACTTAATGTAACAATAGTTATAGTATAAGAGCTACAATGAGTACAAAACTGTAATTCAAAAACCAGTGTGGCGCCTTACCACCCTATCCTGGTGTTCCTTTGAGTACTTTCGAAATTACTATCAAAATATTCATCAAAAAACATGATAAAATTTGTAAATTTTCTTCGCCAGTTTTTTTACTGAATTTAAACATTTTTTTTTCGCTGATAAAAGCACTAAATAATATGAATTGTGAATTTAGTTTTCGAATCGATGGTAATCAAGAAAAAGGTTGAAAAAATAGAAAAAAGTTGTAAAATTATATGTAAACATAAAAAGTGCACTATCGGTGAGAGTTAGAAGTAGTTTCAACTTACCAATGTAAAGCTGGGATGGAACTTGTATCCCATAAGAAAAAAATGAACTCTCAAACACAATAAAAGATAGTAGCGAGACGAGAATGGAACTTATACTGAACATTTTCAGAAGCGTCATGAAATACTAGCAATGGGCTCGCAAGATGATTTTCGTATCTTTACGGGATTTACAATGGTAATATGGAAACTCAACACAATTGGAAGAGTTTCAGGTAATCTCGCTCACAGCTTCTCTAGTGCCTTAATAAAAATAATGATTGTAATTAAACGTGGAATACCAACTTAGAAATCACCAATGGCGACAATACAAGATAAAAGAGGTGTCCAAAAAGAAAATAATTAGCAAAAGATAAGAGAAGAACCCAAAATGGATTGTTTCATCATTTCCATCAATCATGCAGGTCATCTTTTCCTTCTCTCGTTCCTTCCTTCCTCCTGTTATTTTTTAATCAGTCAGAAACGTCATAAAAATTAATATCAAAAATGTCAAAAGATCTTTTTTTAAAATGGCGGCCACAAATCCAAATGGGTTAAAATTAAACTGAGTGATAAACCTGGATACCAGCTATAAAAAGAGCACTTTTATTTTAGTAACCCAACGAAGATTCATTATGTCAGGTATTCAGTTTATATTGGTCGAGAAAACTTTTTTTTTTAAATCGACCGATCTAACTAATTTCAGTCAAATTGCGGTCGCCATTTTTGAAAAAGATATGCAAGATGATAAGACAACGACACAGATACACAAAATATCCTAAGAGATAAAAAATATTTTAAAAAGAAATATATTTTTCTTTTAATAAAAGAATGAAACAAAAATTCAAATTCAAATTCAGAGTAATGTACACATGCTAAATATATATACAGAATTGTTTTACAACAGCCATGTCGTTTTTGCATGAAATTTTTTCCCCTTTTCTTAGACAGCGTACCCGGTGCATTGTGGTCTAGCTTGGGTACAAACATCTTTGGTTCATCATACCTCATATAGGTTTTTCCTGAATTTAAAAAAACAAGGTGCATTGTGGTCTAGTTTGGGTACAACCACCACCATACTGAAGCTATCTCAGAAAAAGTGTATGGTGTTTGTACCCAAGCTAGACCACAATGCACCATGTTCGCTATCTCAAAACAGGTGTATAGTGTTGTTTTTACCCAAGCTACACCAGAATGCATCATTTTTATTGAACTCAAAAGGCCTTTGGCTGCTATAAAACTCACTCATTTATTATAAATTTATTATATTAGCCATTCCAAGGTTGAGGGAGGAAATGGGTCAAGTTGGCATTGTAGTGCATTGTGGGACTATTTAAGGGGATTAAATAGATGCCATATTGCAAATATGTACCCTAAAACAGTCCCACAATGCACTCCAATTCCAACTGAACCCAGTTTTTTCGGCAACCTCGGAATGGCTCATACCATTTAAGCTAGTTAATCTTGGAATATTTTACCATCGTTTATCAACGTAATGCTTCCTTGAGTATTATTTATTTATTTTATGTCCGACAACGATGGTTGATACAGCTTTGCATACACCCTTTGCAACAATTACTAGAGCAGCTTAATTTAGAGGACAAAACAATAGAATTTTAATCTCATGAGAATCAAAATGTATTGTATAGTCCTCCATATTTACCTGGTTTGGGATTGCAGCTTTTATGGTTGTCAGTTTTTGGGTCAATAGATTTTTCCGAAATTCGCATGAGTGATCACAATATCATGGCTCTAAGTTGAGGATAGACTCGTCCAATCTCGACTTGGAGCCAATGCTTCGTGGCAGTTACTCAAGTGAATTTTATCTTGCATGAATCTGAACGTAATTGTGGATGATACACACAGGCTCGTGAATTTGGGAAATATCAACTTTTAGCCTCACATGCTACTCCAAAAACAAAAGAATATTTGACTATAGACTCGACTGCATTACCAAAGCCTACACCTGAAGTAAACAGGATCATTGGTGCGGAGAAGGAGATTGGCAACTGAACTTTTACGCCTAACCGAGATTTTATTAGTGATTATTGGTCATTATTGACAGGGACGGATCCAAAATTTTGGTTAAGGGAGTTAGATTTTTGAACTGCAGAACCAAAAAAAAGGAAAAGCGAGGGAGCTCAAACCCCCATATAAAAACTATTTTCCATTGGATATTTTCTAAGGGGTTTTGTCTCCCTCATTTAGGGAGATCAATTGAGAGGGTTTGTTTGGATGATTGAATCAAGTAGCAGACAGAGTGGAAGGTTTATAAAATAGGACTACAAAGAAATTAATCCTATGATGAGGAAGAGAACAGACATGATTGCCTGATTTCAGAACTGCTGGAAAATTTGGGAACTGCAAAACAAAACAAAAACATCAAACATTCAAGAAAAAATAGTTCATCATGCCTTATCATATATTAGTTATGCAATGCTTTCGAGTGGTAGATAGAATATGCATGGAATATCCAACATGTCACTTCAAGAAAATACAAGTGATAAGTGGGATATTCCATGGTGTGCCACAAGAAAGCATTGTTTAACTATTCTATCCCACACCATAGAATTCAAAAACAAATGCATAGGTTCAATGTACAGCACATGATGGGAAAGAAGAGTGAAATACTGATGAATATACAAAAGCTTCCCTGCATTCTGATTGGCTGTAATTTCTATTGTGTGGGATAGATAGGGATATTTGTACCCAAGATAGACCACAATGCACCTTGTTTATCAACGATTCAGAAAAAAAACCCACAAAGCATTAGAAGCCATTATTGATGTGTTTCAAATCTGCCACAGCCAACCCATTTAATTTTTTTTCATTCCTAAAGAGCAATCAAAGGCCTACTAGTACCATTTTACCACAAACTACTTCTCAATCACCAACAGTGGATTGATTTTCTTGATTTTGTCGTTTTCCCTTATCCTCTTACAACCATATAAATGAAGTAGCCTCAGCCTAAAGGAAATCAAATCAAAGGAGGTTACAGTAAAATATTAAGGCGAAGCAGAAGAGGGGTTTTTGATAGTATTATTCCTTTAAACCACAATTTCATACTAGAAATTTGATATATTGAATATTGTTGCCTATTATCAATGATAATCATAATGAACTTACTTTTTACAGTTCTTTGCAAGTTGGTTTACAGTGTGAACTGTTACATCGGCACAGAAACTAAGTTTCAGTACTTGTAGACTCTGACTACAGTAGTTGCCAAGGGATACGACACTATGCAAAAACAAAATCAATGAGGATAACATAAGGTAAGAGCGCTCGCCTCTCTCCAATGCGACCCGGGTTTGAGTTCCACTGGCCTCAGTGTCGTATGTGAGTAGAGTTGCTTGTTGGCTCTCTCCCTTTTAGAGGGTTTTTCTCCAGCTTCTCTGGTTTTCCTCCCTCCACAAAAATCAACTTCCAAATTCTAATTTGATCTATCAGTTGCCTTGTAACTGGGTCCTTGACCTGTAAGGCTTTCAATCCATTTCAGAGTATAAACAGCCATAACTTTCACACAGGAATTTCTGTATTGCTAGTGATACCAAACAATGGCAAAATAGCTTGGATTACAGTAGGTATATCAACCCAAAAGAAAATGTTTGATATAATATAATAATATAATTCTTAGCGCATCACATTACAAATCTCAATGCGCTTACATAAATAGACACAAATAAACTAACAATAATTACAAATTAAAGTGTTATAAAAAAAACCAACTCGTAAGGAGGCAAACCAGAAGGCTATTCACAAGCATGGACGAGAGGTTGAATTTGACCTAATCGAAATCGGGACAAATACAGTCTCAGCTAGTGGCCACAGCGGGACTCGAACCCGGCACCACCGGAATGTGAGACCAATGCTCTGACCACTCGACCATGCTGCCTCCTGCTGGTATCCATGATAATGCTAAGTAAACAGAAAAATAATGTAATTTAAGAAATCACAATTCCATACCTTTTACTGGTAACACAATTGCCTGTGGAGCTGAGATCCAACAGCTCAAGTTTGTGACAGCATCTGGCAAGAGCACGCACCCCAGCATCAGTGATGTTAGCACAGCCACAAATATCTAAAGATCTGAAAGAATGTGTAAGTAAGGATGAGAGTTTGCTCTCTGGAATCCCTGTGGTTGTAATTAATAAAAAATCTTTCTCTGTTAAATTTGATGTATTTTTGTCTTCTAATAAACCGTTTTACCTGGGGTGAAATGTTTTTCAATTTGGACCATGTGCTGTTCTCAAAAAAGCGGGAGAAAATAGCAAAAATACATATTCTCTCTCTCTCTCTCTCTCTCTCTTGTATAAACTTACTTTATTGCAGGTAGGTTTGTAGATATTTCTGATAAAGCAACATCTGTGATCAGAGGGCAGTTGGCAAGGACAAGAGACGTTAGGTGAGGGCAGTGACGAACTACCTTCTTCACAGCTGAATCCCGAGCCTGTAGGTTGAACCAAAAAAACTCAAATTCTGTTTGAGACTGTGCCCCCTGGTTTGCCAGCAGTGTACTCTAATCACAGCAATTTTCAATATTACATTAGTTGTGAGTTGTCTGTTGGAATTTGGTTTTTCACTGCCGCCAGTCAAAGATATAAAAGGTACCGACTGATTATTTTTGATTGAAGGAAACAAAAACATTTTCTGCCTGTTGACATGTGAACTTCATTGTCTGCATAATCATGAAAATTGAGCACACCAACCACTTTAGAATGGTTTGCTTTTTGCTAATGTATGGTCATTGTCTTTATAGATACCTTCTTGCAGCCACGTAGGTCAAGGTTTTCCAGTTCCGGCAAATGAGAAACAAGATTCCCTATAGCACTATCAGTCATCTGTAAACCAGAAAACAGTTCGTTATTTAACAATTGCCAAGGCAGAAAAATACCATTGGGTCTTTAATAAATTACAGTCTGATTTGACAATTTCAACTTGAAGGTGCATTTTAGTCTAGTTTGGCTACCATCAACAGCATGAAACATGATGAACAAAAGATGTTAATGTACACATGCTAGACCACAATGCACCTTATTTGCTATCTCAGAAAAGATATGACATAATTATAGTTTTGAAAGCAAACTTTTCTCTCCCATCTCTCTAGAGCCACAACTTTTGACAAGTGAATTTCGAAGCAGCAAGTATTTTCCAGTGAGTTTAGTTAATGCAACTTGTCACTAGGGTAAGACATCCCTTGCCATCACTTTTCCTTCACTTTTTCTACAGTATACTGTACAGGTATCTCTAGATTTATACCTTATGACACTGACCAATATTCAGGGTCTGCAGATGAACGCACTTGTTGGCAAATACTTGGAGACTTGCAGGTGTGATGTTGAAACACCCAAACACTTCAAAGATTCGCAGGCTAAAAAATATAATCATCAAAAACATAACCATTTTGTGAATTTGGACATTCTTTGGACATTCTTTGTCAGATTATTTTTGAGCACTTTTTATACTTTTGTCACATTGAGAACTTACAGAGGTTTGGGTTTTTGGCTTTCACCTGGATTAAAAAATTATTCACTTTATAAAATCGTAAATTGGTTGGATGGAAAAAGCAGAACACAAGAAAAGCATTGTACATATGAATAAGTGTGTCCTGTTCACAAAAGCATGAAGAGGTTGTTTTGAAGGTTATTGACAAAATTTGAAGTTTAGGTTGAATGTTTGAAAAGTATTTTGTACATCAATTTGAAAGCAGTGCTAGTAAGAAATTTGATACTGTTTCCAACAAATTAAAAATTCTCCCTAAATAACTTGCAGTATTCGTATCTTACCTTTCTCCATGTTTGTCGGCAATGCATGTCAATGTTTTGTCTGTGATCGCCTGACAGCCATTCAAGCACAGGCATTCAAGTCTGATACAAGGTAAAAAAACAAACAAACACAGTAAGAATCAAGGCTGGTGTGTTACTTTGTGTTCATCCAAATTCATTATGTGAGACTCTAAATTGTTGGCTAAAATTTCATTTTGAGATGCAGTATTCTTACCAGACAGCAGTTTTGCAGCACTTTTAAAAAAAATACTGCAGTAGAAATAGCTTGAGGGGTCCAGAGGGCACAAAGATGTTTTCTTATGCAAATAAATTCTTCTTTTGTTTAATTATTGTTGAACTTTTCAATAAAGATTGCAAATTCCATGCAGCATCAAGTTACATTGATATAATCATGTGTGGACCCCCTCCTCTCCAAAATGACCCTCTTTTGGATTCTCTATGGGCCCTGTGGACCCTAATTTTAAAAATCCTGGTGAGAACACTGGAGATAAATTACCTGGTGAGGTTTTCTGTTAGAGCTTCCACACCATTGTCACTAACATTTGTCCAGCTGACATCCACCGACACTACGTCAGAACAACGAGCAGCAATGTGAAGAAGAATGGACTCACCAATGAGTTCCCCACCACTACAGCCACTGAAGTCCACTTCCTGGAAAAAAACCCCAGAAAAAAACAGCTCTAAGTTTTTTTCTAAACCAGCACATAAAAATGAAAATAGCACATGTTCATTCTTACCTCTAAAGTTCTACTACATTTCCTAAACAAACTCCGCAATCCATTTGAAGTAACGGCATTACCAGAACACTGGGTAACTGTTAGACTTGTGGGGTGACGATCACCAATACTCTCCAACCAATTATCGTTGATGTTTCTATTCTTGCGAATAACTATGGTTTTCCCTAGTTATGAAAAATAGATGAAAGAAAAATAGTTGGATGTAAATAGAAAGGAATTCTAGAAATGGGTCACTGATTTTTGTAGACCATTGCATGACACTGCTAAAAATTAAAATGTATAAGTGTTTCCCCCTATTATTCTTATGTGCAAACATTGAAAATTGATAAGTAAACACAATCTCACTTAATAACAGAGACCTTGAGATGATCCACGATGGGAACTCAAGGATGGTGACGGTGGACAATGTTACGAGTACATTTGCTACATGTAAATGTTTTTTTTGTGTGCGAGCAGTTGTCCTTGCTGTTACTGTTCTTGCCAGAACGTCAGTTGGTGCTTTTTCACATTTTAGTGAGGATTGCAACAGCAAGTATGATGGCGTTTGCATGAAAATGTGCTTGTGTCATCATCCGCCGTAGACGTTCTCTCTCCCATCATAGATCTTAGGTATCTAATATATAGGTGACTGCAAAGGAGACTAATTCACAATTGATGCCAGTTTTATCATATAACAGGGCCTTAACTTACAGAGGGATTCATCCATTGCTATTCTGTAGAACTGCCAACAAACTTTCGCACAGGACACCTTGTCTTTCATTGGTAGATAGGAGAAGATCTGAAGAATGATCTCTTCAGGGAGGTAAAGATAGGGAACTGGTTCACAGTCACGCTGAGAACGAATCTAGGAAATGAATGAAAAAAGCCAGAGAAATTAAATCAAATTAAAAAATTTCACCTCCCTCCCCTACAGTAGTCTCCTATGGGGATAGAAAGTAGAGATGACCCTAACAGTGGCTGCATAGGAGAATACCCCCCCCCCCCCGTCATACATATTCCATCTTCTAGTGAAACATACCAGTGTCAATATCCTGTCATAACCCCCAACATCTGCAATAAAACAAATTATTTAGTTATTTATTAGATTGGGTCAATTACAAAAAAAAAAAATTAATCATGGTAATTTTAAGAGTTAATTAAACAGATAAGTGATAAAGTCAATTCAAATTTATATTATCCTCTACAAGATCCTACAGGATCCTGTTTAGGATTTTCACCAGGGGTGCTGTGTATGAAAACATTTGAAATTCTGTGATGTACGTATCCATGTCGTGCTGTAACTGGCCATAACTTTCCACACTCATATGAAATCTGCCCTAAGCTACTTTAGACTCTTACCATCTAGATTAAGATGAGGAACCTGTACACGTGCTACATCATTCTTTCTTTCCCTTTCATCCAGTTTTTCTCCTTTTCCAGGGGACAAAAGATCTGGACTTGAAGACTGAGAAGAGGTTCTCTGTTTAGCACTTGATGGTCTTTTTCTCTGCTGCTTTGTACGCTGACTTTTGTTTGATTTAGCACTGGCAGGTCTTGACTTATTCAACAGCTCATCTTTATGAGTTCTTTCCTGATTGGACAATCCAAGGTTGATTGACATACGGTATTTTGAATCATAATCATCAGCAGAGTGATAATTAGCACTGGTTGTTCTGCGACGTCCTCCTGGCTTTGAATGTCCATTTTTGCTTCCATGCTTCTTATGAGATCCCTCAGTAGCCAAGAGGTCACTGGATGACCGACTCCTGAAGTCATTCCCACTTCTCTTTATATTCTTTTCTATTTCTTTTCCGATCCCATTTGTTTTCACAAATGATGGAGGCTTTGAGAGTTCCTGGGGTTCAAACGAACTCCAAGCTATACTTGATTTCTGCCAGCGACGTTTATAATTAGACAAACTACTTTGCAGTGATTCATTACTAAAGCCAGAATTCTTTTCAACTTCTTTCGATAAGTGCAGCACATCTTGATACAAATCTTTCGCTGTCTTACTCATGGTTGTCGATCCATTTTTTAATGGCTTATTGGAATTCAGTGCTTCGGCAATAAGGGCCTTTGTTTCTTGGCACTGTATTTCATACTTACTCTGCTGCTCTGAGGTCAAAATGACAGGTTCTACTTTGATCAATGCTGTACCACACTCAATGCACCAGTTTGCAGCTTTGCTGTTCACCTCTTGGCACGTTTTGCATACTTTAGCCAATTGTGTGCCACTAGAAGCAGACCTCTTTTCTTCCTTGGAACTTGTACTGCCATCCTCTTCTGTAAGTACTGATGACAACAATTTCAAGTCCCCATGTTTTGATTGAGAAGTCTTGAGTGGTGGATTAAGTTCTCTATGCTGTGAACCAGGATACGTACCTGTAGAATAACCTTCACTTGTAGTTTTAGAAAACCTATCTTCAGAATTAGGGAACAAGTCAGGCTTTTTCAAAGCCGGCTCATTAGACAATAATAGAGAATCCGATAAGATATCTCCTGGAAGAACTGGGCTCCTCACACGTCTCGATTCCTCAGAATATTTTTGGGTCTTTCGCGCACTTTCTTTAGCAGCTCTTTTACTGTTTCTCTCAGAATCTAAGAATGTTGTTAGTTCATCGAGGATTTTTTGTTTTCCCTTGCCTGATTTTAAGGGTTTGATCTTGTTGGATTTTACAAAATCTGATTTGTCATGAGAGTTTTTGTGTGTGTTTCCATGATGTACACTCGGCACACTCAAACTACTTTCTGAATCTGAGGTTTCAAACCCGTTGTACAGCTTGCCCTCTATCTGCTGCCAGGCTGCTGCTCCCTTGCCATAGCTAGACTCACTAGACTTCGAGACGCTGAACCTTGTGAAATCCTCTTTAGCAGTATTGCTATTTCCATGGCAACTTTTTCCTATTCCATTCATATGACTGGGAGAAGGAGTAGATTTCCAAGCCAGGACTTCATTTGGTGATATATTCTCATTTTCTTTTGACAAGCGTGCCACAGATTTGGTGGCTTGATTTTGTTGCATTTTTTCCAGGTTAAAATTAGCATCTCGACTCAAGGAATATTCTTGGCTAACTGAAGAATTATGAGAAGTCCTAGGAACACCAGAGTGTGATTCTTTTTTAATTTCATTTTCAGAATAGTGATCCAAGTTCTTACTTCCAGAGTATTTAGGCCCAAGGTAGGAATTTATATCAAGTTGACCTGACTCCACAGCACCTCGTAGACCCCATAATTCTAGTCTAAACTTGTCATCCTCATCATTTATCACCCTTGTAGCTCCATAACTACAAGGCTTGGAGCTCCATTGTCTCTCTCTTAAGGAATTTTCTTCAATGCCAAGAGAACTAGCTTCATAATGCAGCATTTTGTCTTGTTTAAGGAACGTCTCCTCTGAGCTTAAGCATTTAGAGTTTTCTTCAGAGGATTTTGCTGCAGAGCCGTTGGAATTCTCAAACCGAACAAGACGTTTGTTCCTTAGGTCTTCAAGGTCAATCCTAGGACTTCCAAAAGCATTATTACCAGTATTTCTAGGAGTTTTGGATGGAGATTCGTAAGGATTTTTGATTTTAGAAATGTCTACTTTTTGACTAAACGGCTCTTTCTCACTCAGCAAACCAGTTGCCTCATGGTGTATTTTTTCATCTGAGCTCGTTTTCTCAAGATCTAGGTGTTTTCTTTCGAGATCATCATGGCTAAAACTATTGCTGACGGAGCCATCTTGATGATGACGGTGATAAAATTGGTCTCCAGGAATCGTGTTGTCATCTTTGTCAGAGACCTTTGCCAGTAACGAAGCTTCTAATCGACGAATCCAGTCACTTGCTATGGTTTTGGCTTCATCCTCGTCCATGGTTTCCACCGTAAAATTCTGCTTGTCATGGATAAAACGGTGGAATTATCCAACTAAAAAGTAGAGAAATTTTCCCTCCAACGACTCAAAACAACGGCGAGTCCTACCGTCGTACCAAACAACTTCGTTCCATATTCACATAAAATTCAATTTAACAACAAATGTGATTGGCTATGAAACAAAAGAATATGTACAACAACCAATCAACATCCAACTTCTATTATTGTTTTAAGGATTTTGAATCGAACCTCCAAGCATGTTTTTGATATGCAAAACCACTGGAACTCGAGCCCGCGCGCCAAAGTTAAAATTTCTTTCTATTTTGACTTTGTTATTTTAAAAAATTCTTTATTTTTGGCGTTTTTTGGGGGGGAAAAGTTTTGAAAATTTATTCAGGGTACGCGATGAAAGTTTCCATCCTATTATTGTTGGCGCGCAAAAATGTTCAAATTTTTGGTCTTGGGGTAGCTGTGGTTTCTCAGTGATGCGCATAAATCTACATTTATCAATATCTCATTGTTTTTATAAATTTACCTCCTTGAGAATGCGAGAAAAAAATCGCCCTAAACGGCCATGTTAAGCTGTTAATTGACAAAATGAGCAGTCTAAAAATTCCTAAGATCACTGTTTCTAGGCAAAATAGTTTGGCTTCGATGCAAAACTACTCAAGTTTCGATGAAGTTGAACTAGACAATTTGCTGAAGGAAGAAGGTTTGCAAAAGTTTGACGATAATTTTGACGATGCAATTTCTATGGGCTTTGAAGAGGATGATTCTGATGATGATGAATTCAGTGGGTCGCAGGTAAAGGTTATGTGTGCTTTAACTGTTCATTTATGCCAGACTATAGTTATGACAGTCGATGACAAGTTCATATGTACTAAATTAACCTTTGGTAACGTATGACTTGACGATGAAAGCTCGCGCTTTCCAGACGAGTGAGCGATTGAAAAACATTAGCTTTAAGATAAAAGCGTCGCCAGACATGATTTATTGACCAAATTTGCATAGGGAATTTTCAATATTGGGCTTAGAGATACAACAGATGATATTAGCACTCAGACACCTTTGATCACATGCATCGCGACCAAAACTTGTGTTTTTTTATCTGTTGACTTTGAAAGAGGAGAGGGGGGGGGGGTTCTTTTAATAATTTTGTAAACAAACATTGGGATTCTTGGGAGAGGGGGTGGAGAGGCTTTTTCCAGGTGTGGAGGGGTTTTCCACGTGTCGTAAATCGATCAGTTCTCAGGTGTCTATGAGACTTGAGGTGGGAGATCATAATCAGGTAAATCGTAAGTTTATATTATGATTTCTTCATTATGCATGGCCGAACATGCATGACGACCATCCAAATAGAGCTGTTAAACACCTGGCGAGAAATAAATGACAAGTCAACAGACAATGTCTGGCCAAATTAGAAATTAAGACTTGTCTAGCCAAACAAATGGCCCGCCTTTTGACTTTATGACCATAATATTTATTAGCTGGTCACATGTTGATCAATCGTATTTGGCAGGTCATAAAAACTAGGCTTCACAGGGCCATTGCAAGGGGAGGGGCTCGGGGAGCTTGAGCCTCCCCCCCCCCTCCCCCAGTATTTCCTAGAAAAGTAAAGCAAGTATGGAATTAAATTTGTATTTGTCGTGGTTGCATGTTGCTTTGTGCCCCCCTAGTTTTTCAAGGCTTGCTACGTATACAGCCCTGCTTTACCAACATATTTTTGAAACTAGAACCTGTCATCAACTACAGTTCAAGGCAAGTACGGCGACTCTCTTCACCATGCATCGTATGTTGGTAACATGGAGAAAATAGAAGAGCTGTACGATAGTGGCGCAGGTAAGTACAGTATGTAGTACAGTTGTACAAAATGGAGGAACAAGAGGTTACATAACATTGATCTATACTCCAGGCTTGGTAGTACAACTTTGTTGCAGACTGAAGTAGAAGCTCTTTCTACTCTATGCAACAAAGAAAATTTGTTGTGCGCAGGGTTGTATGAGCAACACACAGTGCGCTATGTAACTTGCAGTGCAACAAAATTGAACAACAAGCTGCATGATTTTGTTGACAGTTCTTATTACCACATCTTATACTGTATGAGTCTGTAGTCATAGGTATCTTAATATTTGAAAAAGATATATTTTTTAATGTATGATGATCATATTCCCTTATGTATTTCTAATCCAGATGTGAATGGTAAAGATGGTTATGGACAAACACCTCTTCACTGTGCTATACTTGGACAGCAGTTGGAAGCGACAAAGTTCCTCCTTGACCATCGGGCTAAGGTTTATATTCTTGATTACAAGCAGGACACACCCATTCATTGTGCTGTAAGAACTGGAAATGCTGAATTACTAAAGGTATTCTTGTGTGGAGGCTGGGGGTATTTATTGAGGGTAATTTCTACTAACCGACCTCTTTACTTTGGGCGTAATGTTTTCCCATTTCAGACCATGTGTAATTCCCTAGAGAATAAGATTGTTTGTTTCAGTTGTATCCATATTCATGTGTCTTTTCATGTGCAACCATTAAACAAAGAAATAATATGCTAGGGTCTGAAAACTAACAGAAAATGCATTTTGACAATTTGTTTGCATCCCGGGACCCAATAAATTCCTTGCTTATGAAAGAACACGATCTAGAATCCCATCAAATATGTTAGAGACCTCATTGTGTCCAGGCACATGATTGGGTCCCAGGACACACATTACAAAATACTAGTGCAATCCCTTTGCTAAATACCAGTCAAACAAATTGTTCGGTACCTTGACATACTGATGGCAATGCATATGATTGATGGCAATCTGGATTGCCTGATTTTCCTGTCATGATTAATGCCTTGAGTAGTGATTAGCAATGAAAGCAGTGGTAATATCCTACTGTTTCCCCTGTAAAGGAATTACTAGTAGATCCTCGTGTTGATGTGAACTTCAAAGGAAAAGAAAAGGTATCTCCACTTCATGTTGCCGTTCAGACAGACCACCCAACGACGGAGAAAATATGCCAGCTCTTGGTAAGAAATATTCAATAGAGTGGTTTTCATTTGAGTGGGAAATGATTACTATATCGCACATATCTTAGCTAATGTAGCTGTGATTACATTGTTGTTGTGGTTGTCTTAAGGAATCATGCAAAATCAATATAGTAAGCCATTTCATTGTTATATGGGAGGCCATACCATGAGTTTTCTGTTTTACCATAAGTCTCATACATACATTATACATTTTCTACTTATACAAATTAAAAAACAATCTACATCTTAGCATTTGAGAGCAGTTTTCAGTATCATGGCAGTGACCACCCTCAGTGTTTGGCCTCTAGGAATTATGCTTCTTTTATCCATGATCTTGTCTACCAGGTGACAGATCAAATCAACCTATGCTCCTTTCCGTAGTCTTCCCACAATCCCTTATGATCCCAGCGCGAGCTTGAGGTCAGGGTAAAATTTGCATATTTTTTATGCATTTTTATACAGATTTTCCCCTAACCTCGAGCTCTTGCTGGGATCATAAGGGATTGTGGGAAGACTACGGAAAGGAGCATTGGTCATAAATATGGAATTATAGCTTAAAAGAGAGTTTTTAAGGACCTGATTTCATATTTATCCAAAATACCTCCAGTAGCTTACATACCCAATCATATTGACAGCTTATGGCAGGTGCCGAGATAGCAGCAAAAGACATCAATAACAGAACACCGCTGTGTTTAGCTGTTATGAAAGGAGCATATCGTGTAGTGGATTGCCTATTCCGTCATGGTCAGTTTTTAATGTTATAATGTGTTTTCTAATGTATAGCCATATCTCTCATATGTTGATTTTTATGGAGGGATGAAAACCAGAGCACCCAGTCTTATTCTGTGGTGTCCCCTGAGGAACCAAACCTGAGAGGAGAACATTTCCCCATATCATGGCCTTTGAAACCCTAAAACCCTATTTCGGAATATTCATTTATTGATTGATTTAATCTCAGCCAAAGCTAAGAAGGCATGTAAGATGGAAGATTTGCTGTATGGTGTGGATCAAAATTGCAGCACAATGTTACACTTAGCAGTAGACACGGGACAGCTGAAGGTAACAAAACCAAGATGAAACCATTCGTTCTTATTCTTAAAATAAAATTTGTTTTCAAGATTTCACATTTTCTGACTGTGTGGATGAAATGGATGCATTGATGGATGCATGGATCGGCGAATGGATGAATGGGTGGATGGATGAAAGGATGAAAGGATGTAAGGATGCTCTGATGAATGAATGGATGGATGGATGAATGGATGAATGGATGAATAAATGATAAACTGATGTTAATAGTTTTTCCATTCTAGACATTTATGCAGGTTCAGGGAAGGCCTATTACCTTCTCTTTTATTCATTTTACTTTTATTTTATTGGGTTTAATGTGGGCTTTTAATGGGTTCTTAGATAGGTGTCCCCAATTAGTTTACTATTATGTAAGCTAGATTTTACTGACACAGAAATGAACTCTATTATTATTATTATTATTATTATTATTATTATTATTATTATTATTATTATTATTATTATCAATTTATGAATGAAAGAATAAACGAGTGTATGAATGTGTGGGTAGATGAGTGGATCAATAATTAACAAAATCAATGAAGAATGAATAAAGGATTATTTTTCTTATAGATAGTTGAACTTTGTCTTCATTATGGAGCAAGAGTAGATAAAGTCAAGGTAATTTAATTGTAATTCTTGTATTTTTCTTGCTTTTTTCCTTGTATTTTGTTTTCTTTTTCTATTTTTTCAATATATGAATTTAAAGTAGTAATTTAACTATAAAAATCATTATCAATATTCTCATGTGATACACCAATCATTGTTCTTGTAGATATTTTTTCCATCCCTATCAAGCGTACACCCAAAGGGGCGTGTCTTTTAGTAGACCTTTCAGCTTGGGCGTATTGTTTTCCCATTTCAGACCATGTGCCATTCTCTTGAGAATAAGATTCTTTGTTTGAGTTGTATCCATATTAACGACATATCTTTCTCATGCACAACTTTTAAACAAAGAAATGATACCCTAGGGAATGACACATGGTCTGAAATGGGAAAACATTATGCCCAAGCTAAAAAGTTCTATCTAGACCTTCCCAAAGTCGTTTGAGTGACCTCGAAACTTTGGCTCGAAGTGAAGGTTGGACTTGATAAAATACAATAAAATATGAACGCATCAAGTTCAACCTCGACTTGGAACCATTGTTTTGTGGTTTCTCAAGTGAATCGGGAATGGTCTATAGACCCCTTGCATGTGACGTTAAAGCAGCTCAATTTGAAGGACAAAACAAAAGAATTTCAATCTCCTGAGAATTGTAAACCAATTGTTTTGTCCTCGAAATTGAGCTGTATTCCAACGTGCTACAAGGCGTCTATCTTATCGTTTCATCTTTTCAAATGTCATTCTTTATTACAGGAATCCGATGGAACGACTGCTGTGCATATGGCTTGTACATACGGCTCATTTGAGATCCTCAAGGTTCTCATCAAGTCAGTGTCATACATTTATTGTTACTCTCAGTCAGACAAGCAAGGACTGACCTGTCTTCACAAGTAAGTGATGGTGTAAAGAAAGTTATATTCATGCGCAAGTGTTCAAATGTGATCACGTCATGCACTTTTTGCCAGTTCGTAATCACTTCGACACACAATCCGAGCACTGCGATAGATAAGGGCGCCGTTTGTCGCGATCGTTGCAACCGGAAAAATTTCCACGTTTCTATGCTGAATGTGCACGACGTTTCTAGGCGGCTGATGCTCACCTTTGCGCAACTATTTGGCGCGAAAAGTTTTACCCACTTATCGCTTGTTTCTTTTATATTGGTATTAATACTGACTGGCAATTGTTTTTTCCTATAGAGCAGCGATGTATGACCATATCGACATAGTGAGGTTCTTAATAGATCAGGTACAATTTATTAAGTTATTCCAACAATCTAATTGATTTATTGTTAATTTTCATGCATTAAAACCTTTGCACACACCACTATAGACCGTTTTCACGTGACGTCAGAGAGGCCAAACAATGGAGCTGTTAAGTTGTGACGTATTTCCGGGTCCAACTGCTCACGAAAACTGCTAAAATAAAGCGAAAAACGTACTCAATGACTTGTCCTCCACCTGAAACAATTAGAACTTTGAACAACGAATCCTGTCATGAAGAAAAAGTAAGAAAAATCTTTATGTTTTTGACCAGGAAGTTGTTTTTCCATAGATTGACGTCACACTTGAAAGCTCTATATGTTTTCTATATCCTCTGGGAATTGAACTATATTTTTATTTTATTTTAAAACTGTTGTATTGTTTGGTACACCAATATAACCACCTTGTCATGTGAGGGAAAACGCTCTATTCTAAGCATACAAGCGGAGTGGACTTTGGATCTTATTTGATCAACTACATGACAGTAGCTAGCTGTAGCAAGGCAAGAATTAAAGCCGATTTATCGTCAATAGGGTATTGGGCTAAATGACTTGGATAATGAATTGCGCACACCCATATTACTAGCCGCGTCACGTGGTTGTACTGGTGCAGTGGAGATATTATTAGTGAACGGAGCTGATACTACGTGTAGAGATTCCAAGAACAGAACGGTACTTCACTCTGCTGTAGGGCATTCCGACACCCTGGCAGTGCTTTTGAAAGTTAGTACAGTATATTTTCTAGTTTTCTACAGGCCATCCACCCACCCATCCATCCGTTCGACCGTTCCTCCCTCCATCTCTTCCTTCATCCATCCATCCGTTGATTCATCCATCCATCCGTTGATTCATCCATCCATCCGTTGATTCATCCATCCATCCGTTCATTCATCCATCCATCCGTTGATTCATCCATCCATCCATTCATTCATCCATCCGTCCCTCTGTCCCATTCCTAGCTGAACCCCTAACCTACGCATGACGTGTATGGCGCACTAAGGCAAGCTTCATATATTTGCTGTTTGATATTATTTTCTACAGTATGTTGGAATTCGTGAAATGATAAACGCAGTTGATGAACACGGCTCAACAGCACTTCACTACGCAGCTCAAGGAGGATTCCTGAAGGTGAGAAATGCCCATCTATAAGTAGTACACTCGCCCCTCACGTCTGGGGGCTCGGGTTTGATTCTAGGACTCGGCATTACATGTGATTAGAGTTTGCTGTAGGTCTCTCCCTTGATGCGAGGGTTTTTCTACGGGTTTTTGCGGTATTCCTCCCGAAATGCAACTCGCTAAATTCCAATTCGATCTGTGAGTTAGCTGTGCCCTGACTTAGATCAGCTCAGAGGTTGTTTCAGGGTCGGATTTGTGAGTTAGCCATGCCCTGACTTAGATCAGCCCAGAGGTTGTTTCAGGATATCGGCGATAAAATTTGAAGCCCACTCAAGCACTATTGAAATGTATTGATGAATTTTATTTCCAATATTAGAACGTGTGTATATTACAAAGAAGATGGATGCGAACAACTTCCAACTACCAGGATTCTGTCAAAGTGCGTAACAATAGGGGAGAGCTCCCATTACACCTGGCCGCTAGGTATGTCTGGTTATACGATATAGATCCCTTGGTTGTATTCAGTTATTCTGCCTTAGAGGGCATGAATAGTAGGATATTTTTGTTGAAAATCCCAGTCTACGAAAAAAACGTATACAGCTATTCTAAGAAAGGTTGAAAAGGTGAACGGCGATCGGCGATTTGCCTATTGGTGAGGTACAATAACCAAGTAAAATGAGACCTTTTTTTATTGAAAATTCACAAGATGACGGAACGAGCCATACTAATCGCCATCTGAGGTCTTTCCTGAATGATGCAGGCATTGTTTAGATATGAATACGAAGAAATTCTTATTGTCCCACAGCTCTTTTCGGTCGTGTAATCGCCAATCACCGATCGCCCATTCAACCTTTTTAAAAGTGCTGTATGACCGCAAAAAAATTTTTTGTCGCATTTTTAATCCAAACAGTATTTCTATTTGGGAATTTCATTATTAAGTTACTAAAGGATGTATTTGTCTTTCGATTTTCTCTCCGCTAGAAACGGTTGGATAGAAATTGTCAAGAAACTGCTCCAGGCTCGAGACTTCCATCAGATCGACGCAGTCAACGACATGGAGAGGACCCCACTGCACTGTGCTGCCGAAGAGGGGCACAGTAACTTAGTGTTTATGTTACTTGAACACCAGGCCAGCCTCATCAAGTAAATACATTTGACCCACTCAAGACCCACTCCTAATTCTGTACTTTCACATTACCCATAATACATTGCTGTTTGGGGGGCCGGTCAAAAAGTGCGATCAAATTGACTCGAATGTACACTATACCTGCTTTTATCTGTAAAATACCGATTATCAGTTCATTTTGAGTTATTTTCCCACATTCAAAACATCAAGAAGTTTAGTGTTACAGAAAATGTATTGACTCACGAAGAAGTGCTCAACATTTACTGTTTAGTAAGAAGTGCTTCAAAATTCTTTCTTTTATGTTTCTGGCTGTTTCTTATGTATCTTTAAATAAATGTAATAAGATGCATTTGCAACATCTTCTGATCAGCCTTCAGTAAAAGGTTACTCCCCAGCCCCCAAACCGCAATGTATAATGTGAAAGTAGAGAATACTTGACCCAACAAAAGAGCTCTTGCACGTGACGTCAAAGCTTATTTCAATTTCAATTTCAATTTTCTGAGAATTGGAAACCTATTGTTTTGTCCTCCAAATTGAGCTGCAATTCGAAGTCCTGATCGAAAACTCCTAGCGCAATATTTGGCATAGACCCCTTGCAGCACGTCGAAATGCAGCTCAATTTGGAGTAAAAAACAATAGGTTCCAATTCTCAGGAGATTGAAATTCTTTTGTTTTGTCCTCCACACTGAGCTGCTTTGACGTCACGTGCAAGGGGTCTATATCCTTTTTATTTTGATGCTTTTCTCTAGGGACAGGGACGGTAAGACAGCATTGCACTTAGCTGCTGCTAAAGGTTCCTTGAAGTCAGTAGCCATCATCCTGCGAGCCAAACCACGCTATATTAACGAAACGGACCAAGATATGGTAAAAAATAGTTTGTTGGTGCTTTTGTTTATTGTTGCCTTTCTTCTTGTTGCTTTTGTTGCTGCTGCTGTCGTTGTTGTTGTTGCTTCTGTTGTTGCTGTTGTTGCTTTTGTTGCTGCTGCTGCTGTCGTTGTTGTTGCTGTTGTTGTTGCTGTTGTTGTTGCTGTTGTTGTTGCTGTTGTTTTTGCTGCTGCGTCTGTTATTGATGTATAACCATAGAATTTTGGTTTAAAAAGTTGTGATTTAAAATTTTTTGGATGATTTTTTTAAAGATTGCAGTCACCTCAACACTGTTTGTATATAAATATCGTTTGACTCAAAAACATTTTATTTTCTTCAGAACACTGCTTTGCATATGGCTGCTCAAGGAGGCCACGCCCACGTCGTATGCTTCCTACTGTCAATCAAAGATCAGAAGGTTCTTCCTAACGCCTGCAACCAAAATGTACTAGACGTAGCTGTAGCAAATGAACATGCCGAGGTTGCTATGGCAATCGCTGAACACAAGAGGTATGACCTGCTGTGATGTATTTTGTGTTCTTAGGGTACCTGTGGTGGGCAACTTAGTATTAATGGTAGTGGGATACCTGTGGAGGCTTTCATTTATTAGTGTATGGGGATTACCAGATTACAAACAACGTCACACGGCACGGTTACGGTGACGATAGAGTGGTTTTTGTATGAGTGGGAAACAATACGGCAAATTCGACAAAAGTCGATATGACTAATATTCAGTCAAAGATGTTCCCAATTTTGAAACTAGGTCATTAAAATGCTATTTCTTCTGCGAATTTTCGTACTGTTTCGCGCTTATTTAAGAATTCAACCGCTTCAGTGATTTCTACCCATACTCTCTTTCGTTCAAGTCGCGTAGGTTTCAGTCGGTCGACGACAACGTTTTTTTAATCGACTGTATGCGTTGTAAATACCGTAGGTTTCCCACTCATACGAAAACTGCTCTTGAGCAAATATTATATGACTATGAAACGCTGATTGCTTGTTTTGTTAAAGGTGGCGGGACGCGTTGAGGCGTGCTCCTCGAGGATCTGAAGGACAGATGCAGGTTCTGGTAAAGACAATACCTCATGTGGCAGAGGTATGGAACACTGTTATGTGTGATGATTCTTCCTGATGAAATATTAGTTTCTTTCTTATTCATGTCTTCTTTCTTCTTCCCTTCCTCTCCTTCTCCCTCAAATTTTTTCGTTTCTTACTACCTTCTTCCTTTCCTTCTTCCTCTTTCCCTCCCACCTTACTTCCTTGCTTGCTTCCATGCACCCTCACTCCCTTCTTTCTTCCTTTCCTTCCTTTCTCCTCTTCCTTTCTTGCTTCCTCTCTGTCTTCTTTTTTCCTTTCTTCCTTCCTCCCTTCTTTTTTTTCTTTTCATCCTTCTTTCCTTCAATCTTTCATTCTTAGTTCATAGCAATAATTATGTTACTAACTCATTTATAGAAATTCCTTGATAATTGTGTTACTACGCATGGACCCTCTGACAGTCCTCTCTATAAGGTAAGTTAACTTTACTGTAACAGACCCCTTATTCTATTAACATACCCCTAAAGCTCTATTTTGTTTTGTCCTCCAAATAGCCCAAATCCGAGATATGCTTTGCTGGTCACGCTCAGAAGTTTCAGTACGAGGCTCCTTGCTAAATTGAATTAATTCTTTTCTCCCGTCACAAATCAATGAGCAGTTAGCAAGGAGCCTCACATCGAAACCTTTGTGCGTTACAAGCGAAGCATATCTCGGAATTGGGCTATTAATCATGAGCTGCTTTGACGTCACATGAAAGTGGTCTATAAACCCTTTGCCAAAATGGCGGCCTCAAATTCAAACAAGTTGAAATTAAACTGAGTGAAAAACCTCATACTCATTTCAATCTGCGGCCGCCACTTTGGCAAAGTGCCTATTGGTCACCCTGTGTTCGACCTCTATCAATTGCATTATTTATCAGTAAATATTTACTTCTTACCTCATTCAGGTGTCGTACGACTTCCGTCTTCTTCAAGGAATGGCGGATGAGAAAGATTGTCAACGTGGTTCTTTGGATGCATTGGAGGTTTGCTTTCCCACTCCTATCTTTCCTAGTCTATTGAATTTCTTTCAAACCTTAATTTTCGCTTTACGTGAAAAAGCGCACAGGAAGCCCGCTGTTATGGCTATAGAACCCTTGCCCTTGATTCAAAGCAGCTCAATTTGGAGGACAAAGCAATATAATTTCAATCTCAGTCTGAGAATTGGAAACCTCCTCATTTTGGAATTGGAAATTGGAAATTGGAAAACTATTGTTTTGTCTTCCAAATTGAACTGCATTTCAACGTGCTGCAAGGGGTCCACAGACTGATTACTTTCCCCGCGTTCGGCTTTAAACTGTTAACAAGCTAAATGGCTACGACACTGAATATCTAAATATTTTTGCAGAAATGTTTACGCTATATTTCTTTTGGATAACATCGTACATTTGTTTTCTTTTTGTAGACGATGGTGAAGCACAGAAGACTTGGATGTCTTACCCATCCATTGTGCCAGGCGTTCCTCGACATTAAATGGTAAGTAGTATTAAGATATGTTAAGAATGGTTGGAAGGAAGGAAGGAAGGAAGGGAGGGAGGGAGGAAGAATGGTTTGAAGGATGAATGGATTAGCTAATTTGAAAAGATGGACGGACGGACGGACCGTCGGATAGATGAATGCATGGTTGGATGGAAGGTCGGACGGACAGATGGATGGGTGAGTAGATGGATGGATAAATGGATAGATGGACGGACGGACGGATAGATGAATGCATGGTTGGATGGACGGTCGGACGGACAGATGGATGGGTGAGTAGATGGATGGATAAATGGATGGACGGAGGGAGGGATGGAGTGAAGGAGGATGGATGGATAAATGAATGAACTATCATTATTATTTATTATTTATTACTTTTTTTTGTTAGGCGCAAAGCTGGTCTCAACGAAGTTATTCCTCAGTTCATTCTGTTTTTCACGTACATCGTGTCCCTTGGGACATTCATCATGTACCAGCCGTGTGCGATATCCGAGAGAAATCCCAAATCCCCGCTTGTAAGTACCATCTTGTTCTATATTCATGGTTCTGGTATCATTTTTGCTCTAGTTTCATGGTGTAGATGAAGTGCATCTCTTCCCATGAGAATATAAGACCAAAAAATACGGCTGCCATTTTATAAATTGACATGAAACCAGAAACCAAGACCAAATCTTTTGTTTCACTCATCCAACATGGCGGATATGAAGTCACATGCACCCTAAACATTTCCTCGGACACTAGGACTGGTATGGAGACATGAAACGAGAAATTCAGTCCTCTCGGGGCGCTGCAGTTTTAAAATAATAGAGATACCAAAGATGACAAAAATATATCTTAAAAATTGGTTGAGGTTCTAATAATTTTTTTCCCCTTTGGTCAAGCTCTATGACTGTAAAACTAGATCCCCCCCCCCCCCCCTAAAAATGGGAACGTCATACCAGTGGAAAGAAACTTAACTACATGTCTCCCAGTGTGAGACGTTTAGCCGCATCTACACGAGCAATTTTTCCTTGTCAAGTTTTATTTGCTCGCGTAGATGAGGAAAAAGCATTGCGGGCACAACCGAAACTTGTCAAGAAAAACTTGTTCATCATCTACACTTGTAAGCAAGAAAACTTGGTCAATAGAAAATCGTCCAAGAAAACTGATCGTCTACACTAGCAATGAAAACATTGATCGTTTAGATGTGGCTTCACGATCTCTGTGATAACGTCTTAAAATATTTTTTGTTACCTTTAACAGAATCAAAATATCAGCTGTGTTGAGGGAGACATTTTGTACTATGGTACATGGGTAAGAATGCAAATTGGAAAGAAGTGGCAATGGGAGTGGAATTGGAATTGGGGATGGGAATGGAAGTGGGGATTGAAGTGGGATTGGGAATGGGAA
Source organism: Anthopleura xanthogrammica (assembly GCA_964019055.1). NCBI lineage: Eukaryota > Metazoa > Cnidaria > Anthozoa > Actiniaria > Actiniidae > Anthopleura > Anthopleura xanthogrammica. The sequence goes on along the minus strand of OZ025218.1, from coordinate 7,783,605 downwards.
AAGAAATGGGAGTGGAAATGGAAGTGGGAATGGAAATGGGAATTGAAGTGGGAATGGAAATGGGAATTGAAGTGGGAATGGAAATGGGAATGGAAGTGGAAATGGAAGTGGGAATGGAAGTGGGAATGGAAGTGAAAATGAAAGTGGGAGTGGAAATGGAAGTGGGAATGGAAATATAAATACTTCTTGGTGCATGAAACCCCTTTATAGCGCAGTGCACATACCTATGCATTTTATTACTAAAATATACTAATGATATTTCAAATGATGTTCAATTCCTTTCAGCCTTTTGAGATCCGTAACGATGGGTTACTAAAACTACGAGTGCTGTACTGGATATGTCTTAGTATATGTTTTTTAAGAATACCAAAAGAAATATCTGTTATAAGACAGGTGAGTGCAATTACAGGGATATTAATTATTTTAATTCTCCCATAGAATTAATCTTCTTTGTTTTAAGAGAGTTAAAGTTGAGCGTCACTGATGCTGCTGTGAATAATAGCCCAATTTCGATATTCTTGTTGTAATCATGAACAAAGCAATTCAAGACTCCGGGGGAACAGTGGAGTAATCCTAATATATTCTCTTGTTTCCCCGAGGCCTCGCCTTGAATTTCTTTGTGCGTGATCACTGAACCAGAATATCGAAAGTGGGCAATTGGACCCTGAAAAGGATAGTCTCCTGGCGGGACTCATAGCGTGGTCTGAAATAGCTGGGTTTCAATCAGCTGATAAAAGTTTTTGAATCTCATTATCTGCTCCAAATGGTGGTCAAACACTGACCACCATGTGCTGTCAGCCAGAAAGAATTCTATTGAAAACTTGTGATTCAGCTGATGAAAATTCTGCACGAGGCAGGAAATGACGGCAAGTGAAACCCAGCTATAGGAAAAACATTACTCCCAAGCTAAGCAGGTCTATTGATATTTCCATGTCACTTTTTATCAGGGAATATCACGATATTTTACTGACCTGGAGAATGCATTCAATCTCATCGCCTTGACAGTTACAATAGTGTTCTTCTTGTACGTGGTACCTTTTGGTCGTCCCGCCAAGAACTCTGGCAGAAGTGGCTACGTTCTGACAGTAGTTCTTGTTATATTCAGTGGAGTGCTCTTTATCAAGCATCTAAGAAAGTATGTGGATATATTCTGGATGTTCTAGTCTAATTCTTAAGCCTGGTTCACACTAGCGACGCAAGCAGAAGCATAACGACATAAGCAAGCGCAGATAGTACTTTAAGCGGGACTGAATGTTTTGTTCTGTCCAAATATAAAGGGATTAACTAACCGTAAAAGACTATCTGCGCTTCTGTATGTCGTTATGCTTATGCTTGCGTCGCTAGTGTGAACCAGGCTTTATTGAGCAATGTATGGGGCAACTTTAGAGCAGTTTTCGTCTGACTATGAAAAAACTTACGGCACGGACCACGCCTTGCCTTGACCGTGTCAGTGCCGTGCCGTGCCGTGTATGAAAACATTCGCCATTCTGTGCCATATCCGCGCCGTAACCGTGCTGTGTGCATACTCATACGAAAACTGCTCTATATTCTAGTGTGAAATCTCACTGTGCACTGTACCTTCTCTTGCCTCTTCTCTCTCAGTTATTCGAAAACTGCTAAAAACCCTCAAAAATATGTCGTTCTGATAAAAAAAAAGTTGCCATTGTTTCTTTTCAGTTATAAAATCTTTGGTTTATATGTAACTATGGTGATCAAAATCATCAAGACTTTTATCAAAGTAAGTGTCGTTGACTGGACTTCATTATATATCAGTATACATTGTGTGTCAGTGAGATCACAGAGTTAGAGATCAAAATATTACATGGGTGCGCGGAGATACAAATTTTATCTTCGAGTGTTGATGATATCTCTCTCTATCTTTAAGTGTCTTGTTGTTCTAGAGCTTTCGCACCAATTGGGGACACTTGTCACTCACATACACTACCACTACATTCAATATTCTATACACACAACGCTCACTCACATGTTGATTTTTACGGAGGGAGGAAACCGGAGTACCTGGAGAAACCCCTCATAGCACAGGAGAGAACAACACATCAAACAAACTCAGTAAATTCACATATGGCGTCCGCAGGGCTCGAGCCAGTGACCCGAGCCTTTGGAACCACAGTAGTGAAAGACGACGCGTTAGCAGCGTACGTCACCCATGCTACCCGAAAGGCGTTTTTGCAGAAAAAGGCGCGCCCGAGAGTATATCATAAATCGGCAGAGTTTTGAACTAAAATCGATTAATCTATTGACATTTTCTTTGTTTTTTAGGTCATCTTTTTGCTGTTTATGTTTGTGATTGCATTCGCTTTCTCGTTTTACATGATAAATGTTGATAAAACTCAGGTGAGTAAGACAATTCCCTAATAATTGGTGTTCTCTATCCTTCAAAAATATGCACAAATAAACACGAAACAGCTTGAGGACAGAACACGAAAATCAGACCCGTATTCCATATTCTATGTACACATTGCTCAACTCACATGTTGATAAAAAAAATTCAGTCCTTGACAACAGATCTTCCTCGTTGTGCCGTTGAAGTTGAGCGCGCGTATTTAGGAGCGTAGCTAGGACATTTTTGCAAGTACGCACGGGTCCGCATTGCCTCAAACACTCCCACCCCAAAGGTAAAGTCTTTCCTTTCAATACATATGCAAATCTGGAGAAGAAAAAAAAATGAATTTCGCAAGTACGCACGTGCGTATCTTCGAAAGGGAAGCCAAGCCCTTGGTATTTTATGAGCGCGAGCTAACTTATTTATTTTCCAATATCTTCTTTACAGCTTGCGTTCAGTACTTTGTATCAGTCGATCTTCACTACCTTCGTGTGGATGATGGGAGAGTTTGAATACAAGGACGTGCTGGTGGATAACCCACCTACCTATCTGCCTGGACTATATTACTTCTTCTTTGTTCTTTATGGCATCTTTGTTCCAATTATTTTCTTGAATCTTCTCGTAAGTAAATTATTCGCCATTTTCCATACATCGGTTCACTGGTCACAAACAAGGCATTCGATCGAGACTGCAAGGTAGTTTCAAATTCAAATTTGAACATTGAAGCCTCGATTGAATGCTTTGGGTTTGGTCAGTGAAACGAGAAAGTGGTGAATATAAAATTTGACTGCAGTTGTGGTATATATATTTGTACTTATTTATCTGTCTGTCTGTCCGTCATGTCTTTAGATTGGTTTGGCCGTTGGCGATATTAGCCGGATCCAGTCCTCCGCAGAATTACAGGTCTACGCTAAGCAGGTATAAAAGATTATCTCTCTCGGTTAACACAGTTTATAGTCGCCATATTGGGTGAATTTCGGCATGTCATCCAACATGGCGACCATGTCAAGTGCCATTTCATTCTGTTGATAATGATTCCAACCAACAGTTACTTTGTGTGCTGTAACATAATAAAAGAGTACGATAAAGGTGATGTTTCTCCACTGCAGGTCGAACGGTTGATCCAGATAGAGAGAGGATTCCCCGAAGCACTACGCATGCGCACCAGGGTGCAAAAACATACCGACCACCCGAACATGAAGTTAACTTTACGACAAAAGGTAAATTGTTGAATGGGCAGTCCCGAAAGCACGGGAAGCACGGGTGGCGTACCTGTGAGAGCGTTCGCCTCTCACCAATGCGACCCCAGTTCGAGTCTCGGGCTCGAAGTCATGTGAGTAGAGTTGCTTGTTGGTTCTCTCCTGTGCTTCGAGGGTGTTTCCAGGTTCTCCGGGTTCTCCTCCCTCCGCAAACAAAATCAACTTCTAAATTCAAATTGGAATCCAGTGGAAGAAGAGTTTTTCTCTGTGGAACCCACTGTTAAATTGTATGTATGTATAAATTCCAATACAGCATTTAGTGTTGAATTTTTGAATTCCCCCCCCCCCCCCCCCCAACATTTTTAAAGCATTTATGTGTGATTGCGTCTATCATATTAAAAAAAGAAAGAAAGAAAGAAAGAAAGAAAGAAAGAAAGAAAGAAAGAAAGAAAGAAAGAAAGAAAGAAAGAAAGAAAGAAAGAAAGAAAGAAAGAAAGAAAGAAAGAAAGAAAGAAAGAAAGAAAGAAAGAAAGAAAGAAAGAAAGAAAGAAAGAAAGAAAGAAAGAAAGAAAGAAAGAAAGAAAGAAAGAAAGAAAGAAAGAAAGAAAGAAAGAAAGAAAGAAAGAAAGAAAGAAAGAAAGAAAGAAAGAAAGAAAGAAAGAAAGAAAGAAAGAAAGAAAGAAAGAAAGAAAGAAAGAAAGAAAGAAAGAAAGAAAGAAAGAAAGAAAGAAAGAAAGAAAGAAAGAAAGAAAGAAAGAAAGAAAGAAAGAAAGAAAGAAAGAAAGAAAGGAAGAAAGAAAGAAAGAAAGAAAGAAAGAAAGAAAGAAAGAAAGAAAGAAAGAAAGAAAATGTGTTCCTGGGCCCAAACAGCTCTATTGAATAGTCCTTGGTACATGCTACGATGCACGTGAACTGAACAATTTTTGTTTTTGAAGTTCGTAGCCTTTTTAGTAAGTCTTGTGACGCAAACACGTGACGAAGACAAGAAAGAAGACACGTTGAGGAATCGATTGAACAAACACGAAGAAAGGTAAGACCGCCTGACAAGGTCTGATACGTCAATATAGGGAAGTCCTGGAGGAGGAAGATCCAACCTAATCCACCCCATAAAGGGTTGTATCAATCTGAACTAATTGTGGGAATCAAGGGAGTGCATTCACCTCTCACCTTGGGGGGTCTCGGTTCCGATTCCTGTACTCGGTATCACATGTGAGTAGAAATTTTATGTCTCCCCCTTGATTTAAGGCTTTTTCTCAGGGTTCTATGGTTTTCTTCCCTCCGCAAAAGCTCACACTAAATTAGAATTCGATCTGTGAGTTAGCCATGCCCTGACTTAGATCAGCCCAGAGGTTGTTTCAGGGTTCCATCTGTGAGTTAGCCGTGCCCTGACTTAGATCAGCCCAGAGGTTGTTTCAGGGTTCGATCTGTGGGTTAGCCGTGCCCTGACTTAGATCAGCCCAGAGGTTGTTTCAGGGTTCTATCTGTGAGTTAGCCATGCCCTGACTTAGATCAGCCCAGAGGTTGTTTCAGGGTTCAATCTGTGAGTTAGCTGTGCCCTGACTTAGATCAGCCCAGAGGTTGTTTCAGGGTTCGATCGTTGAGTTAGCCGTGCCCTGACTTAGATCAGCCCAGAGGTTGTTTCAGGGTTCGATCGTTGAGTTAGCCGTGCCCTGACTTAGATCAGCCCAGAGGTTGTTTCAGGGCATCGATAGAATTGAAGGTTCCCTTTTGTTTTGTTTCAGTATACACGAGATCAACTCTCGCCTTCGTAAGCAGACTCAAGAATTCTCCAAAGTGCTGCAGACCATCAAACACTTAGAGGATTTTCTCAACAAACCTTCAACTACATCTTTCGACGCTACGTCTTTTACTTCATTTTGAGGGGGGAGGGGTCGGGCATCTTTGCCTAGGCCTCATTCAGAGTGCTAACAGTCATCAGTCCAAATCAACCCTCTTTGTTTGGCTGCAAAGTTGTATAGACCCCTTGCATGTGACATCAAAGCAGCTCAATTTAGAGGACAAAACAAAAGAATTTCAATCTCCTGAGAATTGGAACCTATAGTTTTGTCCTCCAAATTGAGCTGCATTCCGACATGCTGCAAGGGGTCTATATTTCATATAAGTGTCATTCCCTTGATCATCATTCTTTTGGTTTAACAGTTGCATATAAAAAGACACATGAAGTATGGAAACCAAAGAATATCATTTTCAAGGAAATGACACGTCTGAAATGGGAAAACATTACGCCTGACCCAAACAAACAAGGTACAGTCGAACCTCTACACAACGGCCACCGTTGGGACAAAATTTTGTGACCGTTGTAGAGAGGTGAACGTTGTGAGCAGGAAGCCATTCGACTGCATATTTGGAGGAAAAGAGTGTCTTTTTCTTCCCTGTGTAGATATTACCTTAGTTACTGACCATTTTACTGCCACACCATATTTAACTATTTAATTTATTTGTATTACAGATAATAATTGAACATATTTGATTTTGATTTTTAATTTATATTTAAATTATATTTTATTCTTATCAGAGTGAATTTACTTAGCCTGTGAAATTGAAATTTCTTGGAAATGTGTTATGGTCAAATAGAAAGAAAACCATGGCAATATGATCTACTAACCTCCATTAGTCTACTTACTATTTCACAGGTTAAGAAAAACCATTCTATAGCTGGGTTTCACTTGCCGTCATTTCCTGCCTCGTGCAGAATTTTCATCAGCTGAATCACAAGTTTTCAATAGAATTCTTTCTGGCTGACAGCACATGGTGGTCAGTGTTTGACCACCATTTGGAGCAGATAATGAGATTTAAAGACTTTTATCAGCTAATTGAAACCCAGCTTATAGACCCCTTTCACGTGACGTCAAAGCAGCTGAAAGAACTGTCTTCAATCTCCTGAGAATCGAAACCTATTGTTTTGTTCTCCAAATTGAGCTGCATTCCGACGTGCTGCAAGGGGTCTATACGTGTATATACTGTGATCATTGCTTACAGTAAATGTGTCTTACGATATATATCAGCTCAAAAAACTAAAGTACAAAGCTTACAAGAAAGAAAGTTAATTATAGAACATAGAATACGAGTAAGCTTATGTAGTTTTGAAAGCCAATTAAAACTCAGTGATAACCTGGCCATATTACACTATCCGTGAATGTTTTAGTCTTGCGAGTCATTTATTTGCAATGGTTATTAGAGTACTTTGCAATCACACGCGCGAAATCGTGCGATTTGCTAATCACCAGCATAGTAGGGTTTTGGTAGACGTCTTTCAAATTGTTTCCATGACATCATACGGCTATTTCAAAAAGGTTGGTGAAGGTTTTTGTTGCATGTTACATATTGCTTGTTGCACGTTGCATATTGCTTGTTGCATGTTGCATATATCTTGTATGTTGCAATTTTTTTTACCAAGCTTGAAATGTATTTAATTCATCTGTAAATAAGGCATGTCAGTAGAGAAGAAATTTACCAGAAAAATCTGGCAAAGTTTGGGAAATTCCATATCTTTGTGACCTTTCGCTGATTGCATTCACATCGCTGGCAGTGCATTTCGTTCTTGATATGCAACATGCAACAAAACCTTCACCAACATTTTTTAAATTAGCTGTATTTGTCAGAAAACACAAAGTTTTCAAGGCCACATGCCTATGGACTGTCATGGAAACGCTTTGATTGACGTCTACAAGAACAAAGAAGGGATACTACGCTATAGGGCTATTAAGTGTGACGTCAATTGAATGAAAAAACGACTTCCGGGTCCAAAACGAAAAGCAGTTTTATAAAGATTTTTCTTCATGACAGGATTTGTTGTCCAAAGTCCTAATTAGTTCAGGTGGAGGTTAAATCATTGAGAATATTTTTCGCTTTATTTTAGCGTTTTTATGAGCAGTTGGACCCGGAAATACGTCACAACTTGATTAAATAAACTTACTTAACTTAGCTTAACTTAACAGCTCTATACTCCACGCCCTTGCTCTATTTATTCTCCATCCCAATATCCGATGATCCAATCTTGTCCTTATTTACTCTAAGTTTCACCTCCATAACAATGTACATCAAGCAAACGAGTCCAAGATACCCAAACCATATGGCCCAGGCTACTGTTGGCATCACGGCCAGGAAAACACCAAGAGAAATGTTAATGAGGGCTAGTATGAGGGCTGCTCGGCCAGCCAGCTTGTGGTACCATTCCCAGATAATACGCTTCATGGATCTCGAGCCGTCGGGGAACTTATGGGGACGGCTAAGGATAGAAATATTATTGTGAGTGTTATTTATAAAAGGGGTATTGGTTGGGTATACGTGAGAGATTAGGCCCTCTAGATCGGGCAAAAGCGGAGGTAAGGTCTAGGAGAATCAAGAATGGTTTAAAGGTAGTTGATATTCCTCAGTCTCACTTCTGAGGCCAAGGGTATGATTTCTTGACCTCCAGTTTATTATTCCTCTTTCTTGATTCGAGGTTTTTTTGAAATTTTCTCCAGTTTTCATCCCATATAGTTAAAACCTATCCAGCTAAATTTCAACAGCTAGTGAATTAGCCGTGGCCTGACTTTGATCAAACCAGATAGGTTGTTTCAGGCTTCTATCTGTGGGTAAGCCACGCCCTGACGGACTTAGATCAGCCCAGAGGTTGTTTCAGGGTTCTATCTGTGGGTTAGCCACGCCCTGACGGACTTAGATCAGCCCAGAGGTTGCATAAAAGCATAAAAATAGTATCTAAAACAATTGATAAAAAGATCGCCTAAAATCTTTCAATGCGATCCAAGATGGCGGTGATAACGTTAGGTTAGCTCAAAAATCAAGTGATTATCAAGAAAGGAGGATTTTACTTTATACTTACAAGAGTGCATTAAGTGGTTGGAGTAAACCAACGATCATCACAACCAGGCCAATGATTGAATGTGCAAACTGGAAATGACCAAAGGGGACCGATACGATACCACATACCAGACCACCAATAGCAAATAATAGACCTGAAACCTAGGCAAATGTATTATACGCTATGTTAGCTCATTTGTACTGATTTAAGCTTGAGTGGATCCTGGTGCATTCTGGTCTAGCTTGGGTACAAGTGCATGCACCGGAAAACTGCGCCTGTATCAAAAGTTACACCAGAATGCACCATGGTCGCTGTCTCTTGAAAACCTATAGACCCCTTGCAAGACTTCGGAATGCAGCTCAATTTGGAGGACAAAACAATAGGTTTTAATTCTCTGGAGATTTAATTTCTTTTGTTTTGTCGTCCAAATTGAGATGCTTTGACGTCACGAGCAAAGCGTCTATACAAAGCATTGATTTCCTGATTAAAATCCTCTTGCTATATCAACCAACATAGAGGCTGTTTGGTTGCACTCCAAGAATACCTGCATTTACCCCTCCGAAAATTGCGTTGTGAAACACAAATTTCCTCACAAAACCCTCCCCGGCCTCTGGGGAGATCATTTTGGTTTCATTACCTGTAGTCCCCTATGCATTTTGAACCACCATGGATCCCTATGTCGATAGTAACGAGCCAAGAAGGCGCCAAGCTGCAGGAGAATTCCCCAGCCAATAAACATAAAGATACCATGCAACATAATGAGATTAAAGCTGAATGAATCACATTCGCCGAGAGATGGAGTCTTGTCGGCGTCTGTAACGTTTCCTTGCAGTAACCATAAGTCGTTCAAGAGGTTGCCGCTGAGGAAAGAAACACAAGAAATGCCCGTTAAATCACACAACCATTGATGACAAGGACCGCGGATCACCTCAGAAAGTGTGTATGGGTGGAGGTAGATTGGAAAATATATGTATGGAGGTCTGAAACTTGAAAATGGCCCCAAGTGGCCCCCGAGCCCCTGCCTCTCCGCGGTCCTTAGATAAAACAAACACGACTACGAGAATCCCAAAAGACTTTGGGTTCCGTCAAACACGTCACCGGCATCTTTAATGGTCTGATTTGAGTTAATTTTGAAGAAACCGAAAACCGGAGAACCTTGAGAAAAATCCTCAAATCAAGGGAGAGACTAACAAGCTCTACCGCACATGTGCTGCCGAGTCCAGGAATTTAAAGGACCTCTGAGGTGAGAGGCGAGTGCACTATATAATATAGTTACAGCTGTGCTGCCTTGATCGCCGGATAATAATGCATGCACGATGGTATTCACTCCTGCAATGGTGCTGCATCTATTAATGGTCGGCTGGTCAAACGAATTGACTATAACTTACTCGATTCCTCTGCCACCAAACATGATAATACCATCGGGAGTAGTGGTCATCACGTGACCAAATCTCTTGACAGGCAGCTTTCCCTGAAGAAAAAAAACCGGTAAAGATTGGGTTATATAGATCAGTATCATTGATGGGTACATACGCTGGGGGTGTATCCAGAGGGGTACTGAGGTGCCTACCCTTCTCTCTATACTCCTTCCTACAATAGCCCCATTCAGCTAGGACTGATGAAATATTTGCCCATTTCAGACCACATGTCATTCCCTTGAGTATTTACTTCTTTTATGGTTCCCTTTTCTTTGGGTTTAATATTTTCTCATTTCAGACCACACTTAATTCCCTTGAGTATTATTTCTTTTATAGACTCTTTTACCTTGGGCGTAATGTTTTCAAATTTAAGACCATGTGTCATTGTTTAACAATCTTTTATATTTTCAGGGTTCTAAAGGGGTCATTATTAAGAAATCTAAGGATATAGTTACCTCAATTTTCTTCCTTGACCACTTGTTGGTATCTGGATCGAAAATGATGATCTCGTTCGACGGAGCTTCAGCGGTCTGTGTTAATCAAAATAATATAATAATGTATACAATCGTTTACACGTTGCGTCATCGCCGCCATGTTGGTGGTTTTCAACAAAATTATTTCTCATTAGCCTCCTTTGTTAATACCACCAACATGGCCGCCTTGTTTTGATCATTTGACTCTCTTGGGAATGCTTGCAATCCATCAATATTATACATAATATACCTATTTAGCTTAGCTAGGCGTAATGTTTTGCCCATTTCAGACCACGTGTCATTCCCTTGAGAATAGGATTCTTCGTTTCATTTGTGTCCAAACAAAGAAATGATACTCAAGGGCATGAATGAAACATGGTCTGAAAGGGCAAAACATTACACCCAAGCTAACGAGACCTATTCAAATATAAAACTATGACCTCGGGAGTCACACAACATTCGTGCTTTAAACTACAACCAATCACAAACCAGCACATGATCACGTGATACCTACATATAGTACAGATCCTGTCTTCTCCTTTCCTCCATACAGTACTGCTCTCCTGATACTGGAATCACTTGATGGCAGCATTGCCATAGCCGAATAAATCCGGGGTGTCGCGCACTGACTCAACCGCGTCCACGCATTTTTGACAGCATTGTATTTCCAGCCGTCTTCAGATGGACAAGGACCACCGGTTGCACCACCACTGAAAAATTAACAAGCAAAGAAAACATTTACAAGTCATTATGTGGACACAAAATCTAAAAGGTTTACAGTCAACTGAGTTCTATTAATATCATGGAACAAGAGCTACGGGCTCGATTTAGTCAGCGGACACGGTTTACCTTCCCGCATCCATTCATCCATCCTTTTTTGCCTTCTTTCCTTTCTCTCTTCCTTAATTCTTTTCCTCCTTTTCATTCTTTCTTTTTTCCTTCCCTTCTTTTCTTATTTCTTTTCTTTCTCCCTTCCTTCGTTCATTCCTTACTCCTTTCTTTTCTCGGCCATTTCTTTCGCTCCCTGCTTCCTTTCTTCCATCCTTCTAGTCATTTTCCCTCACTCTTTCTGTCCCTTGAATTCCTTCCATTCTTCTTTTCTCTGCGATCGCTCATTTCTTTTCCTTTTCAACTGCGAGTTATAGGAGAATTAACCCTACTCAGTCATCATAACGTTTAATTGTTTGCAAAGCTTTAATCCGGTTTAAATTTCATAAAATCTAATTAAAACGCTGGAGCTCTCAAACGTAATTTTTTTTAACCACAGTTCGATTCCCACCAACAAAAACTGGCCACACATTCCAATTCTCTACAGACAGTAAGCAGTTCGTAAATTTTACATCGATTTTCGTCGCTTTCTTTCAAATCTCTTTCATCTCAAGCCATGAGTCTTTTGTCTTCATAATTGAATATTTAATTAAAACAAATTAGTTGTAAGAATAAGTTCCATATTCAGTATAAAGAGAGTTTGCCGGAGCAACAAAATATTTTGTGCTGTGGAAAAAATGTTTTTCCTCACCTAGCATAAGCTTGAAAAATTACGTATAAAATTCGTTTTATTGCAAACTCGAAATAAATCTTTGTACAAAGTAATAATCATAAGTTAACACAGCTTCATTGAATTAAAACACTTCAAAATGACAGATCATTACTTATTGAATACGACAGCAGTCAAAAGTGTGACGCCAGGTGTAATGAAAGAATCTCAAATTTTTCACTTAAAAATCAGCTTAGACCTACTTTAAAGGATTCCTCGAGCTGAGCAAACATTAAAAATATCAATTTCCAAATCTTAAAATTAATCTTAGTGAGTTAATTGGTGCTTTTTCACGCAACGAGCGACACGTCACGTAAGATTTTATTTGTGTCACGAAGTCACGCAATCGTTGTTATTGTTCGTATAACTTTTATATGTTTTAGCGAGATTTTATGGTTCATAACTTACCCTAAACAGCCTCCATACATGATAAACTCGTCAGGTCCTGTCATAGCAGAAGAGTGCAAACATCTTGCGTGTGGATAGCTGGGGTTGTAGCTGTTCGTTCCTTCAAATTTCGTCTCCCATTTCTGGGTTTTCAAGTCGAATTTGAGTGTATTTGAGTACCGAATCGATGCAAAACCATGAGTAACATAAAGGCCATCGCCCGAAGGATGAATCCCTCCGCCACTACCGTATCTTTTTTCGGGTTTTAAGTTACTCTTGGGCTCGATTTTTTCCCATTTTTGAGAATTCATATCGAATTTCAAGACATCATCATAGAAAACTTTCTTCCCTCCGCCACTAAATTCACCTGTTGTGATGTAGAAGTTCCTATCTTTAACGCCAAAAACCATGCTGAATCTAGGCTCAGGAATCGACTTCCCATCACCCAAGACCGTCTCGTCAACCTTCGACCAATTCTTTGACGATAAATCGAAAAGCCAAGTATCTCCGAGACTCGCTTTTCCTTTGCCTCCAAAGATTACAACTTTGTTCGAGATTGCATCGAAGCCTATAGATGAATCGCTTCGAGCACTTGGGGCAAGCGAATTCGGCTTCAGTTCTATCCATCTCAGCTGGGAATAAACCCCTTTTATGAGATAAAGAACAAGAAAACTACGAAGGAAAGACATGCTTCCAAATTCTATAAAGCCTTAGAAAATCTATAGTAGACTTAACAGTGAACTTCCTGTGTATTTATGTAATATTTCAGTTACGTAGCCTATACGTCACGCTACTTAATGATAATATGTCAATCAAATTAAAATAAATTAACTCAGCTTTAAGCTCGATATGTCCAAAATTAATCTTCGTATAGACATTAAAACTTAAACTAATTAGAGTTTACTTCAGTTAAAGGCAACTGATCGAACATACAAGAAAAAAACCCTCAAATAATTATCCTGAAATTTTGTATTTTTGAAGAGAGCATTGTATCGGCATTGTTTCCAAAGAAAACCATACATTTAAATACTAAAAATACATTTAATTTTGCTGTGTAAACTCTTACGTGAGACGTTCACTGAATAAGAACGGCTGAGTCAATATCATTTCTATTCTTCAACTCTATTATATCTGTTTGATGATATTAAGTATACGAATTGAAAGCAGCATAATTATGTATAGAAAATATAGAGAATAACAAAAGAAATATTAAAGTTACATACACGACAGCGAAATGAGAGTTTATGTCTTTGATAAATTGTGTTTATTTAGGAGAAGAATGGGGTTTATAGTTTAATAGTTTGCTTTGTTTATAGTTTATTATTTATTCGTAATAGCGTGATGTTGCCGTGTGTGCGTGAGAGTCCTATGTATGACTCAGCATACTGCAGTGATTCAGGTATTTTTGTACTTTAATACTAGCTATACTTAACTGCGATTCTCAATATTCTGCGAATTCGGGAGATGCGAATTTCCCGTTGGAATTAGGTTTTTCGCTGCCGCCAGTCAAAAATATAAAAGGTACCGACTGATTAGTTTTGATTGACGGCAGCGAAAAACCAATTTCACAAAAAGCCATTGAAATGTCCGAGTTCGCAGAATATTGAGAATCGCAGTAAATGGGAGACTTTTTTCTCTCTTGGTGCAAGAACAAGAGGGAAACTTAGGAAAGAAGGAAGGAAAGAAACTGAATGGAGGAATGAAATAATGAAAGATGGATGGAAGTGAAAGGAAGAAGGAAAGAAAAACGAATGAATGAATACCTTTTTTAAAATACCTTATTTAAATATTTAAAACTAGAACATCGATATCCCAATCAATGCACAAGAAGAAGAAAAAGAAAGCAAGCAAGCAGAAGTAGAGTTTTGGTGAGTTTACTTGAGAGTCACTGGTAGTAAAACACACAAGAAAAGAGGACAAATACCTTGGTGACGTCATCTCATTTGCATTTTCAAATTTTAAACCTTTATCAAGGACCACACAGACTAGTATGGGAAAAGTGGTGGGGCAAAGATTGGAAAATATAAGAACCTAGTATGGGAAAAGGAAAAAGTGGTAGGGCTATAGCCTAAAGTAAAACTGTGCCATCATATTATACCCTACTTGTAGAAGTGATTCCAGTGGCGTAGCGGGGACCCAGAATCTGGGGGACACCTAGAATAAAAACTAATCACGGCAAAAATTGGAGGGAGGGGGGCACGTGGCCGCCCCTCCCCCGCCCCCTCCCTATGCCAGTGGCATTGGCATCATACATAAAAAAATGATCGATTCGAAAATTTTAGAAGGGGGCGCCCCCCTCCCCCCTCGCTATGCCATTGAGTGATTTTCAAACTTAACCGTCAGAGGTGATAGGCAATTTAATAGAAATATAATACTGTTGTTGCTGCCTTATCATGTCATACGTTACTCATATTTACCTTCCCTACTCGTCATAATACACCTTATCCTCTCGGGCGTAATGTTTTCCGATCAGAACACGTACCATTCCCTTGAGAATAATTTCTTTCTTTGAATTACAACCATATTAATGCATATTTTTGGCGAACCTTACTATTGAACAAGGAAATGACAAAGAAAGAAATATCGGAAATAATGAATATATATGTAGAAGAAACATAAATATATCCTATGAAATCTACATACAAAGAAACCTTGAAAGAAATAATACTCAACGCATGATACGTGATTCGAATCAATAAACAAGTATATACGCCCACGTGCATAGGGACTATCAATCCATTAACTCCAAGAATCCAGTGTTTGTAACTGCGGGCTTCCTGTTGCTTTGTTTGATTCCTCATTACGTCATCATTACCTAGCATTAAGGTATTTCATGGAGGGAAGGGAGGGGTGCGCTCGCTTCCTTTATAATAGTGAGCTTTATATTGGGATACGAGAACGACTACAACAACGAGATTATCCCTTTTAAAGTCTGCTACTACAATCTCGTAGTTGTCCTTGCATTGGTTTAACTGTTGTTTTAGAGATGTGTTGTGCCAAACAGAGGACGTCAACGAGTTTGTAGTAAAAGATTTTTAGCGACCAAATTCTCTTAATCGTACTCGTACTCATAGTGAAACAAGAGCCATTTTATTTCACAAAGCTTGTTGAAAACTATCCATAAATTCTTTGTAAATTCAAAACGACGCTGTTGGGATTCCTGTGGTAAAACACAGGAAGCCCAATACGTTACTAAATGTTTCCTAGTAACCAAACAATATCCAATCATTTTTTTATCAACATTAAGGAAAAAAGCAGATCTCTTCTTTATATTATTGTCTAATCCGTATTAGCACTATTATCCTAGAGAAAACTATTTTCTATAACTTTTCTTCGCAGTTTTCACAGACTATTATGATTCCAACTACAACAAAGCATTATCTGATTGCTCAAAGAAATACAAACCTACATCCAAAAGAATAGCACAATTGTAAGATAAGATAACTTCATTCTTTACAGACACTTCATTTATTTTATCATTTTTTTTTTCTTTTGCAGAATTGTTTTACAACAAAATGAAAATAAAATGTCAGTTAAAGAATCTTTTCAGCGCGTAAAATGTGAACTTTTTGTTCCGTATATTGTTTGAGTGTAATTTATCCTTCGTAATCTTCGTACCCAATTAGTAATCTAATTAACGAAAAAATACAAAACTGCGTCTTATTTAGTTTCTATCATTTGCGCAAATTTCAACAACTTAATTGCGAAAAAATTAAGGTATCACAGTTCGAATTCGACTGCTGAAATTCTATATAATTTAAATTTTAACTCCCATAGCTTAAGGTTGTAAAACACATGACTATTATAGTAATTCGTTATGTTGAAACTGGTTGAAAACAAAGTCTTAAATTTTTTTAAGGGATTGAAGTTAAAAAGCTCGCACGGCCAGCTAAAGTGAGAAAAGCCAAATAAACGCACATATACCTAGTTCCCTACAAATATAATTTTTGTTGACGTTTACAACAAGAAAGCTCTATAAAAATCAGCCCAAAAATATTTACAAAATTACCAGCTGTTTTGACCAAATTTTTGCTAATTAAATTTATTTAGGCATTCATTTGGAACCTACTCGAATTTAGCTTCCAAATCTTGCCCAAACAATCGCAGGATTTACAAACAAGAGGAATATTTACGTCAGAGTATACAGTGCTATGATGCTACAGTAATCCATGTTTTGTTCCTACAAACGATGCAAAAACGTTAAGGGATCTTCACAAGAAGGCGTTCCGTGTTTTTAGGAAGGAATGCATTTGTCCTATTCTACTCACAACCAAACATCATTAGGCTTAGGCGGTTTGACTCTTGACGCACAATAACGAGTATGGCCACTAGGGACCTCATTACGCCATTTTTTGATCTACTTCATAGAAACACGCTTGTATCTAACAACAATAACGAGCTAAATAAAGCTGCACACGCTTCATTGGTTGGAATAATGCCTCTAGTGTTGTTCATCAAGAAGTCCAATGCTTCGCGGCGAAACAAAAGATCAAGTTAATTTGTGCGGTCGTCCTTAGATCAGCATTCCGCGAATTATGCAGAATCCCACTTTTTTCTCTGCAATTATTGAAAACCTGACGCGCGGCAAAAACCAAAGCCCGCCAAAACCGTCTGACAACTCGGCGTGTTTTTGCGACCCGACTTACAAACGTGATGGCTAGAATCCGCAGGTAGCAAAGGCCATCTTACGCAGCTGAATTCTTGCTGCGCGCTTGCCATGACGAGCCGAAGTCAACCTTGACTGTTCTTTTTCAAGACGGTCGACTCGACCGTGACTCATCTTCTTGTCCAAATTCAATAGTTTTGAATAACGAACAAGAGTATAGTTTATGCGCGCGGCCGTAAAATAAAGAAAAGCAACAAGGTTTGTTTTTTCACTCTCAAGGACGGTAAACCCGGAAGACAACGGGCGCTCGAAGGAGTATTTCTCAAGAGCTTGTGCGAAAAAGACCACGTCGGTGTAATTGAAGTGATCTCCATAACAATGCCATCGCTTTTTATGAATGCTGCGCTGATTTTGAATATGAATCAGAATCTTGCTTTGTGGGTTAATTGGATGGCAAGAACACTGAGAATAACATACATCGACGCCGAGCTTTGAGATCGACCGAAAAAATACGCGCGAAAAAAATTTCGTCGAAGTTTTTGTTAGTTAAACAAACGTGTCTCTTTACTTCAGGATCAAATTTATTTACTCCGATATCCGCTTAAATTAGATGTAAATATTAAAGCAAACACGTTATCAACTTTGGAATGATTAATCTAGAGGGGTCAAGCTGTGTTTCAATAAAAGTGTAGCTTAAGGTGCTACAAATAACCACTCGAAAAAACTGATTGAGCAACGTTGTTGGTTAACCACGGCTCATAGAAACCAAGGTTGAACTTTACTGTTTAAGCGTAAGCGAATTTGGATTTGCCTTTTTGAGGCCTAGCTTGTCTGGGTCTAATTATGAATTCAAGTAAATAAGGTTACAGGTTTTCTCTCATTGTCTTGTGTTCTTTTGATGTTTGGAATGATTATGGTAATTAAATATTTCTAAAAACTCTATTGTTCACATGCAACGCCAGAAATGTAAATAGCTTTGTCAGGGCTCTCACACGAAAAGCCTCGGCCTTGTTCGGAATCAAATCATTTGTCAAGACCCTATTGAAGGAGAACGAAGTTGTGCAGAGAAGTTTGAAGTTGGTTCCCAAGATGAGTACGAAGGATGCTAACCACATTAAGAGACCTATGAATGCATTTATGGTATGGTCGAGGGAAAAGAGAAAGACTTTATCTCAAGCAAATCCAAGAATGCACAATTCTGAAATTAGTAAAATTTTGGGCGCCCAGTGGAAGCAAATGGAGGAAGAATCCAAGCAACCTTACATACAGAAAGCTAAAGAACTACAAGCTCAACATAGTAGAGACAACCCAGGATATAAATACAAGCCAAGGAGAAGAAAACCAAAGCAGAATATGCTGAAGAAAACACCGTATCCGTTTCCATATTCTAGTCCTGATAGCGCTCAACATGCAGCACTAAAGATGGGCTATCCAAGTGCCATGCCTTCACCCGAAGCAGTTTACCAGCAATATTTCCAAGTCCCTCAACCCAACTACCAAGTATACGATATGTCAATGCATGGACCAAGACAGGCACACTCGTATGGCGGTGGTCCGCCGCACAGCTCCACCGTACATGAATTAGCTTACCCTGTACGAAGTGAGATTATGCAAGGCGGGCATCTCTATGGAGGACCCATCGAATCTCCACCAACTACAAGTGCTTTTTCTAACTCCCAGAACATTCACGTCCAGCAAGTACAAGATCATAATTCACCATCGTATCCCGCCTTATTTACTCAACGACACATGTGACTTCTGCATTAATAATGGTACCTAGTTATTTATCTTTCTTTTGAAGTTTGTAATTGGTTGTGTGCCTAAAATCCTTCTCGACAAGTGATATCTTTATTCACGTGTTTATGAGGCTTGCCTCTTTGTTGATCATTTGATTTTTCTTTAACATTTGAAGTACTTATGACAGCTTATATCGACATAGTAAATTACTTTGATAACTTGCCTAGAGGTTTAGCCTTATAGCTACTATTATTTCGATAGACTTAGTTCACAAGCAATCGGGCTTAAAACTTCCATTCAAGTTGGCTTCAGGAATAGAGACGAAATTTCTTACTCTAAACTCTAAACGTACGAAAAGCCAGTGCTATCTCTAAACGTCCTAAGCCCAGCGGTGGAAAGATTGAAGTCGCTTTAGTGGCAGTTTTATGGCTCTGATTGAAATAATAACTGTAAATAGCTTCTTGATTATGAAAATATTTCAATATGGCCGTTGCGAACTTGTTCGTAATAGCAAAGATTCCATTTTGGCGCTGACGGAAATCACTAAAAACTCTCTACCTTCGAAACCAAAAGTCTCATGCTCAAACAACAATGTTTAAATTCATTTAATACAAGTAAAAATGCTTCATAGAAGACCAAACAGTAGAAAATAATTACCGATGTTTTCCACGGCTCCGACTGAGACTCCAAACCTCGAGGCTCAACAGATTTCAAGAGAATTTTTCCTCAGACTTTCGTTGATCTTCTGCATGTATATGTGTATATAAATTCTCTCAATCGTAAGTTTCTAAGTGCTATATAATTAATACAAGCCAATCAATTACTTCTATTAACGTTAGGACAACAGAAATCAAATTGTTGAATTGTATGATAGTTGACCTCGGAGTGTTAGAACTAGATACAGAGTTGGTTGAACCGAGTCTCAGTGCGTTCCATGTTTACGCATAACGGTCTGAAAGTTAAGGACGAGAAGTGCTTAAAAGCTCTGAAAATGACAGATAAGGGAAGAGTATACACTATGAATAAAAGGAACGCACGAAACCAGTCGAGTTCTGTGTCTAGAAGTTATTGAATTCCGAATCCTTGATATGTCTATTCTATTGTAAGATTTTGATATAAGATGCGCTTAGCCGTGGCAATACTTGCTTGGATTACAAGAAGTTTTTGATCTAGTACAATAGGCGAGTTGTCCCTAAAATACATAACATTTGTGTGGATTTTCAAAGCGAATTCAATGGAGCCTTCGTGTTCAATATTTCAACAATGTTCAGCTATTGTCATTTGAACTAAGGGAGTTTAGTTAACTGAGGGCGCGAGCGAGCATGTATTTGCTTTATTTTGGTTCTAGTTGCATTCAACTAGAACGAGAAACATGTAAGCCACTCGACTTCGAACACGGCTTAAAAGCATTCTTCAAGTTCGTAGGAAAAAAATTAACGAGAAATGAGAGTTCATAGCAAAGTAGCTTTTGTTTGACTTGTTTGATTACCAAAAAGATATTTTTTTTCTTCATTTCCCTTTTCGTTTAAGAAAAGACGCTGAATCATTTCCTAACTAAAGACGCTCTGGCCGAGCAATTATTAAAATATGTGCAATTCCAAAAACTTTGGCTTTGCAAGGCATAAATAACAGAGCCAGAGCGCATTTTTTTCGAAGGAAATAGGTTTGTATTATTCAATTTTAGCTACCATAACTTATTTATGACAGAGAAGTAGTTTTATCTATTTTGCTTAACGTTTGTATTTTTTCTCGTGTCTTCTCGGAATTATGTTGATCTGTTTAAGAGTCTCAGAATTAATATTAGCCCTGATACACCATTATCATTATTATTATTATCATTATCACAACTAGGCTTATTATGAATATTTCTTTAGTATTATACCTTGACCAAAATGTATATATATTATATATATTTTACACCATCCAATACAGAATTCAACATTCAATGAAAAAGAATAAAAACACATCAGATTGCTTTTGCATTGTGGTATTTTTTGTCGTGTTTAACTTATGCTGTTTAAGTTTGTTAAACTGTTAGAAAGGATGTCTTTAATAATCAAAGGAACTACCACTCTTCCTCTCTGAAGAGCCTCTCATCGTATATTTTTTTTCCAGTTTAGCGAAAATTTTTTATAAATTACAGCGTTGGTTTGAGTTCAAATTGCAAACGACTTTTCAAAGGCATCTGAAAAGTTATTTCACTCGATTCCAAAACTAAAGCAAATATCGAGAAAAGAAATTATTTGAAATTTCAGAAAGTAATCGTCAAACTTCTTTGTTTCAATTCTATTGATTTTTTTATTGAATAACTCTAATTCTATAAAGTCTTATTCTCAATTGTATACATACTGAAGAAAGCTGATAACGTTACCATCAGAGGGAGAAAAATTAATGTAAAAACAACAAGCTAAGTTTGTATATAAATGGTTTGATTGAATTTGAAATTGAAATTGTACTCTATGAGAACTTTGCAGTGTACCGAGTTGGTTTTTTTCCCCAACCCTCACAAATTCAAGGCTTGAAAAGTATCCCGCACAAAGCATACTGCTACAGAAAAATCAACACTACGATTGATTTTATTGAACTTCCCACTCCTATGTTCCTTCCTTTATTCCACTGTAGATTGTTTTGCTCCATATTAAAGATATGAGACTTAAAACAATGAAAAGGACTCTTCAAAATTTGATAAACAGACAGATACTGAACAAAACCTGAAAAGAATGACACAGCTCAAAGGAGGGGGAAAGATTTCCAATTAATTTCGTACTAAAATTGGCTCCACATTTTCGTGCAGTATTTAAAATTTCGGGTTTTTTTCTTGGCTGTAAAAAATTTTAGTACTTCGAAGAGTAATTTATTTGGGATTTCGAGGAGATCATTCAAAGATATTTTCAAATTAATTTTTCAATTAGCCCAATCAGACCATCTTCATGCTGTTAATCAATGGAATCAAGAGTTAAATAGGTATATTCATGGGTGTTTCGTGAAATAGGTGATTAAAAAACTCAGCGAGGACTACTGGATTCTGAAGCAGTAGTGCCGTCGTGTTTAAATCCGGTCATACGAAGCGAGCGTAAAAAAAGATCACCGCGCTTTCTCTCTCTCTCTCTCCTTAAAGTATTACCAAGAAAACCTGTCCAAAAATACGAATTCGCGTCACCTTTCGAAATAAAGTAGAGTACAAATATATTGAACTAAAGAAGTAACGAGAAATTTCGTTAAAATGATTGTTGATAGATAGTGAAATTCTAATTCCATAAAAAGTAAACCTTTTACTTCACTTTAACTCGCGTTTTTTTGTGCTAATTCTATAACAATGTTATAAAAAAACTTTCTGATGTAGCTAGTTTGGATAGACTTATCAATTTTGAAATGATAAACTTCAAATTTCCTAGCATCCTTGGGAAAAAAATAAGACGAAGGTAAACTGGTAAAAGATTGGAAATCTGAATGCGTTTCAAATCCAAGTTCTGCCTCTTAAACCGCGAACTGTAAGCGCTGCATGACAAATCAGAACCAGAATGATGAAGTTGTTTTCAGAATGTTGATGTCTCCTCGTAAATAAAACCCACGATATACGCCTTTAACAAGCCCTTGTCGACAATACTTGATTTTATCATTAAAGGATTGCTCGAACGAATCCAATTGACAAGGAGTTTTTTGTTTGTTAATCTATGAGCTTACAGTTGGCATTCCATTATGTCTAGTGCACTTGAAAGAAACTAAACAAAACATCTAGGCAACTCTTTTATATCTCACAAGTATACTATCTAATATGCTTTGTTTCTGGCCTTAAGATCAACAGTAGAACACAAATAGTTAAGGTAGAGTGACCCGGCTAGAAAGAAGAGAGTTGGAAACGTTGTTGGCGAAAAACAGGCAAGCGCGCTTGTTAAAAAGAGCGCGCGATTCGGGTACTTAGAAAAAGATCTATTGTTAATTTTTTTGAAATTGACAGCTGAAAACACTCCTACAACATAAGCTAGTTGAAGTGAGTTTGTCGTATTTGATAATACCTTGTTAATATGACGTTTTTAATTAGACTAACTTAATGAAATTGGTTGTCTCAACAGAACACTTCAATATTAAGAAACTTTAGGTTCCTATCACTCGGGTAGTTTTCTAAACGAGCGCTGACAACATCATTTGTATATCTTATCAATCCATAAGGTCTGAAATCATAAACATGTTTGAGAAAAGAAAAGCGAAGATTTTACAAAAAAAAGTAGAATTTCACACAAAAAATTGAATACGAAAGAAAAAAACTCAACATATTTATAACCAAGTATTTTATGAAATATTAAAATTGGTTCAAATTTTCAGCCGATTGCTTTAAGAGTTTGTAATAACACTAATTATGTCAAATTGATTTTACAAGTAATTGTCGGTTAGTTTAGATGAAAGTTCAATAATTGAAAGTTAGTATAGATTTACGGGGTTAGAAAAAAAGTAGTTGTTTTTAGAAAATTTGTATGAAAGAAATTATTTTCGAGCATTTTGTTGACCTCGATTTTACACGTGTGGCTGTGATTCCATGAGTTATGTTTTGAGAAGTGTCGCTCCATGTGGGCCAATCAGCATAGCGTTCTTAATCACTACCCTAGCATGTGGCTACAAAACACATTTCTACACGAATTATGTACCAATCTGTCGAAAAAGTCTACAAATAGGACATGATAAACAAGTGCAAAACTTTGAAGAAAGATATCCAAGAGGTACTCATGTGGAAAGAATGCAGAAAAAAGCAGAAAAAACCATTAGTATTTGCCTAATTTTTGTTGTGCTTAATTTACGACGAATTAATATTTGCATATGAATTTATCAACAAAAGAACAAGTCAGGATTTCAACTCTGTTTTCGAAAATCTCAGTTTTGAGTACTCCTCTGGTCCCCTCTTTGCTTCAGCACTTGGGCTCCGTGCTTATTATTTGGACTATAGATTCTTATTCTATAGATTTCAAAAGCGAATTGACCCATTTGATGTTTCTTAAGTATTTAAACAACAGTCCGTTAATTACAAAAAGAATAAATGCCAAGGAAATGATTCTGTTAAGAGAATTAACCCCTAAGGACTTGACAGCGTTAATTGATTTTTCTAATGAAATTTAGCTTGATTTATCAGGCATGGGTCACTTGTCCTGAATAAGGGTCAACTAACCACCCTCTCGAAAACCTCCCTACATGCTGGGACGAATTTTAACCCCCCTTTTTTTAAAAAAAAAGTGCAACCAAAAATAGACCTCAGGCTCGGCATATCATAAAATATTACTCTTTAAACATGAATGCAGAGAAACATTGCTAGCATAATTATCATTCTTAAAAGTTAGCTATACTCAATAGTTGCTAATTGCAATGTCAAATTAAAACTTTACGAGCAATCTCCGAGAAAATCTGAAATGAGCCCGAGAGGCTACGTATATGCTGTCCGCTTTCGTAATTTTGATTTGGAGAAACGAGACCTTTTGTTAATGACCAATAAGAGTTTCCACTTCCAGAGGTTCAGTAGATTGACCAGTCGCAAACTAGATCCGCTTCGGTTTAGTAATTTTGCGGCACTGTCCCGCTTACACTTCGCCTGTGTGCTAGAGCATGCCCGTTGCTACGGTTGGTTCGATGGTTCAAACGAATCCCCCCTCTTCCCTCTTTACCCCTTCTAATCGCAAATTTCCGCAAAAAAAGCTGTATAATGCAATCACTGAGATTGGCAGAAAAACGACTTCCCCCCTTTCGAGGTCCTAGCGACGGGCCTGCAGAGAAACTAGGCGTCTTATAACGACCTGACTAACAGTGTCCGCTTTCGAGAGGTTTATCTGACAATAGATTAAACGACTACGTGAAGTTTCGTGTTCGGTTTTCAAAGGTCCAGTCGCTGGATCGATAATGCAGATCTATAGGTACAAAATAAACTTGCGCACATCATTACACTAAAATAACTTTAGACGCAGATAGCGGAATCCAGTCGTGTTCTGTGCAGCTTATAAAGTTCGAGTTATCATGGATCTGTGACAGAAATAGAAGTGATAAACATGGTATGCGTAAGATGATGGAATGAAATGTGTATATGATCGTACCATACTGTGAAATAGAAATAGAAGTATTGGTACAGTGAAATCCTATCTGCTTGATCCGAAATTATATTCATAGAGGTCATCGATAAATATAGTTCAATTTGTGCGTAATTTTGACTTAGGCCTCTTGTAGTTTTTTTTAGATAAGTACACAAACAGTCACGTGATCATGTCGTGCTACTTGCGCGCGCACTCACAAATCCCATTCTCAAAATATCGATTCACTGTTGGGCACCAACTACCCAGAATAATTCAGTACTTCGAGTACGGATTAGCGATACTGTTTTCCAATCTATTTAACTATGTTTTTCTAAGACGCAAATTCAATAATCCGTTCGTTACACAAATGCTTGTGAGAGTAAGTCAATATAACAGACAATATCTTCTTGGCGTGTTTTGTTCTTCTTTGTCTGTCTTATCGACGAAGATTTGAATCCTAATTGGAACACAACCGTCTTTTGTTCTGCCTAAAAATATCGGAACACCTTAACAGATTCACCGACCAACCTGTTGTGAAAGAATCGCGACTACCTTGACGGACATGAACAGTTGGTGGTCCGTCACACGACGTCTTCTGGCCGGAAAAGACCGGCTTTAGAAAAGAACACAATAGTATAACCGGCTTTATACAAAGACCTTGTTACCAATGTCCGCCCGCGAGGCATATTAAAAAGCAACGGGGTACTATCGCGATAACAATAGATTGTTTTCTATGTTGGAGATTAGTTAACCACATGCGAAGGACTTCCTGAATTTGAGGAATTTTGATGCTAAAAGGGCGGCTAAACAAGTCTTTTTTTAGACACGGGATCCCTGAATTCAAGACTACATCCCCCCTCCCTTCCCCCACCTCTGGGGTCTCCGGTTTTATTCCTGGAGTCGGCATCACATGTGAGTAGAGATTGTTTGGTCTCTCCCTTGATTCGAGGGTTTTTATCTGGGTTCTCCGATTTTCCACCCTTCACAAAACCATTAAATTCCAATTCGATTAGCGAGTTAGTCATGCCCTGACTTTGAAAATCCCAGACGTTGTTTTAGGGTATCGATAAAATTTAAAGTCTTTTGAATGACTTATAGCCCAGGCGAGCATGCGTAATCAGGGCCGTAGCCACCATTCGCAAAATACTCCGGTTTTTCTCGGGTAATAAGGGAAAAAGTGGTTCTGACTGTAAAAAGTGGTCCGGTTAAAACCAGCCCACCGTACTGAAGTCTTTTTCTGCGGTACAAGTTTATGGCGTACCGCAAGGTCCTATGGCGTACCACAAGGTCCTATGGCGTACCACAAGGTCCTATGGCGTACCACAAGGTCCTATGGCGTACTACAAGGTCCTATGGCGTACCACAAGGTCCTATGGCGTACTACAAGGTCCTATGGCGTACCACAAGGTTCTATGGCGTACTACAAGGTCCTATGGCGTACCACAAGGTCCTATGGCGTACTACAAGGACCTATGGCGTACTACAAGGTCCTATGGCGTACCACAAGGTTCTATGGCGTACCACAAGGTTCTATGGCGTACCAAAAGGTCCTATGGCGTACCACAAGGTTCTATGGCGTACCACAAGGTCCTATGGCGTACCACAAGGTTCTATGGCGTACCACAAGGTCCTATGGCGTACCACAAGGTTCTATGGCGTACCACAAGGTCCTATGGCGTACCACTAGGTCCTATGGCGTACCACTAGGTCCTATGGCGTACTACAAGGTCCTGTGGCGTACCACAAGGTCCTATGGCGTACTACAAGGTCCTATGGCGTACCACAAGGTTCTATGGCGTACCACAAGGTCCTATGGCGTACCACAGGTCCTATGGCGTACTACAAGGTCCTATGGCGTACCACAGGTCCTATGGCGTACCACAAGGCTCTATGGCGTACCACTAGGTCCTATGGCGTACCACAAGGTCCTATGGCGTACCACTAGGTCCTATGGCGTACCACAAGGTCCTATGGCGTACCTTGATCAGTTCTCTCGAGTCAGAGGTTCATATTTAAACTTGAATTGATGACGCAGATCAAATGTGATTTTAGAAGTTGATATTTGTGGATACAGAAAAGCCGGAGAGAAAAACCTGTAGAAAAAACTCTCGATGCACAGAAGAGAACCCAAAAGCATATCATTCCCACAAAACGTGTTGTTAACCACACAAAAAAAGATTCACAGGGAAATAAGGACTTCTATTCAAAGGAACCTTGATAAATCCGATCCCTGAGGGTAAACGATTAAAATGCTGTTCGCCGTTTCCAGGGATAATAAGGATATCAGAAGGAATCTTATTCCGCAATGACTTGTTGTTCAAAGTGACGTTATTGCCGTGGAGTCAGGAAGTAATAGCTTTTTAAAGAAGATCTATAAGTGGTATTGTTTTTAGTTAGCTATTTGTAGCTCAATCAATGCTAATTTTTAGGCAATTACGTAGGAGCATTTATTTCGAAGGTGGAGTGAAAGGGTCAATGTCACAAGACAAGACCAGATCTAGACACCATGATGGCAGTAGAAAGATGGAGACTGGATGGATGGATGGATGGATGGATGGATGGATGGATGGATGGATGGATGGATGGATGGATGGATGGATGGATGGATGGATGGATGGATGGATGGATGGATGGATGGATGGATGGATGGATGGATGGATGGATGGATGGATGGATGGATGGATGGATGGATGGATGGATGGATGGATGGATGGATGGATGGATGGATGGATGGATGGATGGATGGATGGATGGATGGATGGATGGATGGATGGATGGATGGATGGATGGATGGATGGATGGATGGATGGATGGATGGATGGATGGGAGGGAGGAAAGGAGATCAGAGATGATGCATGGAACGAGCGAAGAAGGAAGGAAGGAAGCAAGGAAGCAAGGAAGCAAGCAAGGAAAAGGAAGCAAGGAAGCAAGGAAGCAAGGAAGCAAGGAAGCAAGGAAGCAAGGAAGCAAGGAAGCAAAGGAAGCAAGGAAGCAAGGAAGCAAGGAAGCAAGGAAGCAAGGAAGCAAGGAGGGAGGAAAAGAAAGAACAGAAGAAGGGAAGTTGGAAAAAAGGAAAAACAGACAGACAGTAATTTGATATTTTCAATTGCACAAAATCCACTCATAAATTCGCCCTATATTTAGAGAGTATCTTATATATTTGCAGTAGTGTAGCCGAAATTCACTCAGACATCAAGATTAAGTTACGACTAAGGCTCCTTAATGTCCGAAATCTTCTGTCAGATATTTGTAACTAAAAACAAATCTACTAAGTACAAGTCAACGCTACCTAGCTTAAGCGTTGGAGGCTTTCAAAATGATTTCTATCAATCACAGTTGGGAGGGTCGATTTAGAAGAGAGAGTGTTAATGTATGCTAAACATAGGACGTTATCCTACTTGGTGTATACATAAGTGTTGACTTTTTACTGAAACAGCTT
Organism: Anthopleura xanthogrammica; assembly: GCA_964019055.1. NCBI lineage: Eukaryota > Metazoa > Cnidaria > Anthozoa > Actiniaria > Actiniidae > Anthopleura > Anthopleura xanthogrammica. The sequence goes on along the minus strand of OZ025218.1, from coordinate 7,755,593 downwards.
GCTAGCTTATCACAGACTGCTCGCCTAATACACCCTGCTGCATATTCACTTTGTAAACTTTTTATGACCGCTAAATACAGGCCGATCGCTTACTAAAGGTCGTCTGTTTAAGCTCACAGAATGCTCACTGGTTCGCTTAACACAGGTTTACTGTTTTGAATAGCGTGGTCGTTAAATACAGGGTGGTTGCTTAATACAGGGCCGTCTACTTAATTCAGAATGGTCGGGTTATACAGGGTGTTCATTTAATTCGAATTTTACTGAAACGGTCGCTTTGTCGCTTTATACAGGGTATCCACTTAATATAGATCTTTCTGATTCCTCAGAATGGTCGGGTTATACAGGGTGTCCAATTAATTCAAATTTTACTGAAACGGTCGCTTTATACAGGGTATCCACTTAATATAGATCTTTCTGATTCCTCAGAATGGTCGGGTTATACAGGGTGTCCAATTAATTCAAATTTTACTGAAACGGTCGCTTTATACAGGGTATCCACTTAATATAGATCTTTCTGATTCCTCAGAATGGTCGGGTTATACAGGGTGTCCAATTAATTCAAATTTTAATGAAACGGTCGCTTTATACAGGGTATCCACTTAATATAGATCTTTCTGATTCCTCAGAATAGTCGGGTTATACAGGGTGTCCACTTAATTCAAATTTTACTGAATCGATCGCTTTATACAGGGTATCCACTTAATATAAATCATCCCGATGTATCGGGTGTCCGCTTTATACAGGGTAATGGTCGCTTATTATTATGCAAACTTTTCCCTCAATAATAGGGGTGTTGGATTAAGGCAAAAAGGTCTCATATATGTCCACAATAATGACGGGAAACAGACTGTTTGACTATTTGCTGATTCAAGGATGTTGTATTGTTGACATTTTGGCGAAGCGGGAAGTCCTATGATCGGCGCGAATGACCATTTACTGAGTAAATATAGAAAAAAAAAATAGCCAAAAATAAAACTACACCGTGGGAAACCTAGTTCTTAATTTAAAAAATCCACAATTTAGTAATTCCAGGTTTTTTTAGATAAAAATTTTTCTTGAAAAATGGTTATATTTTGCAACAAAAGTAGGACTGATTGAAATATGAAAGTCTTGAATTTCTTTTTTATCATGTGAAAATATTGTAATTTGTTTTCTATTGTATTAGTGTTTTCCTCCCTCCGCAAATTTGATATGTTCAAGCTAGATTTCAGCTCGATCTGCGCCCTGACTTTGATGAGCCTAGATATTGTTTCAGGGTTCGATCTGTGAGTTAGCAATATTCTGACTTAGATCAGCCCAGAGGTTGTTTCAGGGTTCGATCTGTGAGTTAGCCGTGCCCTGACTTAGATCAGCCCAGAGGTTGTTTCAGGGTTCGATCTGTGAGTTAGCCGTGCCCTGACTTAGATCAGCCCAGAGGTTGTTTCAGGGTTCGATCTGTGAGTTAGCAATATTCTGACTTAGATCAGCCCAGAGGTTGTTTCAGGGTTCGATCTGTGAGTTAGCCGTGCCCTGACTTAGATCAGCCCAGAGGTTGTTTCAGGGTTCGATCTGTGAGTTAGCCGTGTCCTGACTTTGATCAGCCCAGAGGTTGTTTCAGGGCATCGATAAAATTTGAACTTGAAGGTTTTATTCTGATAGTTTTATAAAACACGTTAGACATGATTGCGCGTAAATGTGTTGCTCCTCACTGATGTAGTCTTAGCTGATAGACCTATGAGAATTGCTCGTTGGTTCTTTCTTGTGCTTCGTGGGTTTTTATCCGGGTTCTCAGTCTGGTTTTCGTCCCTCCACAAAATCCAAAACGATCATGGATCGAGGGCTACAGGTTTACAAGCTGCAAAGCTATTATAAGTGTTAGCCAGACTTGCCCACAAATGCGATTAAATAACTATTACTCTCTTTATATTCTATTCGATAAAGCCTTATTCATAATTATGTTAAATGCGATTTATTTTATTTATTATTTATGTCATTATTCGAAAAAAACTATTGCAAAACGCTTTGATTTTCAGTGCGACTTTTTCACTCGAATTTTAATTCTGTAAAGAATGTTTTGATTAACTAGAAGACCTCAGATTAAAATGCTTGATTTTTCGGTTTAAACTATTTGTCCTAATAATAATTTGCTGTTTATATAAGCATCAATAAATATAAGTTAAGTTGCTAGAAAGAGAGCAGAACAAGAGAACAATTCCGCAACCCAATCCCTGTAATTCCAAATAGACAAATATTATCAGAAACCACCTGAATGAATCCAAGTAAACAAATATCAAATCTGTCAACTAAAGGCTTCAAATGTCATCATAATTTGGACAACGAAATTATAAAATCAAATATAGCAATTAGTTTTATCGGTCTCTCCCTTGATTCTAGGGTTTTCTCCGGGTTCTCCAGGCTTTCCTCCACAATTCCATTTCGATCTGTGAGTTAGCCATGCCCTGACTTAGATCAGCCCAGAGGTTGTTTCAGGGTTTAATCTGTGAGTTAGCCATGCCCTGACTTAGATCAGCCCAGAGGTTGTTTCAGGGTTCGATCTGTGAGTTAGTCATGCCCTGACTTAGATCAGCCCAGAGGTTGTTTCAGGTTCAATCTGTGAGTTAGCCATGCCCTAACTTAGATCAGCCCAGAGGTTGTTTTAGAGTATCGAATATTCTTTCTTCAATTCATTTCTTCCAACTCATTTGTTCATCATTAGTTTAATTATAAATACCTTACTTATTACTAATAATTTTTTAAACTTGATAATTTACGGATAGAATCGAAAATATAACTGTTATCAGAAATGAGATTTTTCGACCCCTTTATTTTTGTTTAGATATTCCTTGTCAGCTTTAATTATTTGTAATATTATTTTTAACAGACGATATTTCTAAATGAATTAAATTTATTAGCAATAGTACCTAATGAACGTTTTGTTTTAAAGACATTTCTAATAATAAAAAATTGATACATTGAGCTTATTTGCTAGTTTGGTCATTCAATTTTATTAATTTTTTTTTCATTTATTCATCCAGCCATTTATTCTTTTAATTGTGTTGAATTTCATTTATTTATTAATTCAATTTTATTCATTTATTCATTCATTCTTTCAACTTTCCTACAATCAACCAACGACCAAACCAAATATTTCATAATTTTTTCTGCAAGTACGAATTCCCACTCCTTCCTTATCAAAACCCTACGATTTTCAGTTCATTTCCCAACATTTTTTCTCCAACTTTTTTTAAACCAAAGGTGTTACTACTAATGACTGAGAATGTCTAGCTAACAGGACTAATTTCTTCCTAAAAGCATTACAATCTGCACGGGCTATTTTACTAGAACGTTCGCTATACTGCGAAGTGTCAATTGTTTTCAAAAAAATAGATACTCGTAATTGAAATAATATTAGCAAAACATTTAAGTGTAAAAACTATAAAAGAACAATGAAGCTTTGATTTTTAACTTTAAAATCGAGTGTATCTAATTGAATAAGTTTTTTAAATTATTCCAAATAATTATTAGTCTAGATTAGGAATTTAATCCTCAAAACAAATGAAAAAATATATATTTCATTAACTTAATTTTTTAGAGTAGGAGATTATTCGTAATAATTTCTTTGGAAAATAACTGGTTTTTGAAAGCGACGAAATGGTTCTAGAATGATATTCGAGGCGTTGAATTGTCGCTCGTGCTTGAGAATTACACACGCAAAACACATCAGGAGATTGCGAACCCGCCACAGTTTGTCATCGACAGCCGACCAACGTTTATCATTCCCGTAACAGGAATAGTTGCTAAGCAACGCTATCACTAGCATGCGGACCTAAGCCGTTAGAGTCTTGGGCCCTAGTTAACATATCCCCCTTTCGCGTTCGTCAAAACAATGGGGTAATTTAAATACTATAAATGTATCAGCCAATTGAAGGATGTTTTGGCATGGGGATTATATTTCCCGTGCGGTGATTGGCTGGTTCCGATAGTACCTAACAACCGCGGTAGAGTAAGAACGGGTGGCGAAACTTAAGGTTCTAGAAACAGCTGTGTGTGGCCAAGTGACGTGTTCCCGCGAAAATTATTACTTACTGGACTGAAAGCTCAAGGCCTGCTTGATAGAAACAAGTTTACGTTTACTGGAGAAAAATCAAAAATTGAAGGGGAAAGCTTATGGGCTGATCGAGAACAAGTCGGCATGGCCGACGAAGTAGACATAGCATTAAACGCAAGGGACCTTTTTGGAACCGTTGATTTGGATGGCAGTGGATATATTGACCGCGAAGAACTTGCTGCAGTTTGCGATTTAGATTATGACGACCTTGGAGAAGTGTTTAACCAACTCGATGTGGACCGCGATGGTAGAATTAGCATTGAAGAGTTCTCGGAGAACTTCAAAAAGTTCAAAAATGTTGTATCAGGGTTGAAACAAAAAAGGCTAACAAGATCGGCAACTGGTGATGAAATCGAAGAGCTCAAACAGCGATTGGGCAAATCGTTCACGCATCTTTCTGGGTAAGTCTAACTTACTTTAAAAAACGAATTATTATAGCTAGCGAAAGCTTGCAGCTCCTGGACAGAGCTGAGAGGATACCCAGTACAAGAACCTGGGCAGGTTTTTCTTTGTTTTCGAATCATAAGCGTGAAGAAAACAACTTAAACTACCAGCTATCTATAACGAGTTCTTTCCGCAAGTATCCTCTTTCGTAAGACAGACGAATAAAAGGACACATCATTTAGACTCAAATTCACTACATTTTTACCTCGGGGCATTTTTAACGATCACGACAACACTGAAGCTTTCATTCTGATGATTTTGCAAAAACATTTCATTTCGTATTTTTCGAAATGTTGCACGGTTGTTAACCAAAACAGGTAAAGCTCTTCCCCTTTGGCCTAAAAAACAAGTGCCTTAGAATATGTAATTCAGCAAAAATAAATCTCTAGCAACGCACTTTTTAATAGTATAACCGTAGCATAGGCAGGAAAGATTCTACTTTCGAGAAAGAAATTTAACAACTAAAATAAACGAAAAAAAAGTGTTCGAAATGGGGGAAATTCGAGTAGTGCTTTGTGAGTTAAATTTGCCGTCGATTGGAAGAGAATAGCGATTTTCTTTAAGAAACCATATAATATTTCCTAAGGTGTCGTTCACCTAATTATTTTAGTTGCAAACTTAAAAGCTCTATTTCTTGACTAACTGCATCAATTAGCTTTATTTCTCGTCCTAATATCACAAACTTGTAGTAGAGGGAACTATGTTCAAATAAAGTTTTTCGGCTGTAATTTTAAGTGCAACGCCAACTTGCTCGACCCACGGGCTAAATAGGGAAGCACGGATATAAACCGACCCTCGCAGTACACTGCTGTGATTTAATTTCGAGGGTTTTTAAGCCAAATGATATCAATATTATAACTAAAAGCCTCGTGGCTAAGACTTCCGTAGATATCATCGTTTCAAATGAGGGAAAAAGAAAATGATATCGAAGTGTAGCCAAACAGACACTGTATTTTAAACAAGCTTTGTGCTCTAATGTACTCAAAATTATCGAGAATTTTTCTTCTTTTTATCGAAAGTAGTTGTCTAGAAGTAAGGAGGATTATCCTCATAAAGAAACCACGGGAATTGAAAAATATTATTACTAAAAAATTATCTGAAAAATAGCTCTATTTCAATGGTTTAATCCAGCAAAACAAATACTAAACAAAGTCAGAAAAATTGTAAGCTAAGATAAAAATTTCCTATTCAATTCAAATTCACTTTCGGGATAGGAAATAATTTTCATTATTTTTGAACCAGAGACGAAAAAGAAGTCCAAGATTCGTCTTTAAAGCTAGAAAGTGAGAAGCGATAATATTTATTTTTAGAACTAACATAATCTTAACTAACTACATGTATTATTCATCTAGCCGATGGAACAGAACAAGCAAACACGAAGATGAAATTTGTTTTAACAGAGAGAGATTAAGATTGACAAGTGAAAGTTTGGCGTTAGGAAAATGAAAATACAAAATCACAGCAAATATTCTTTATTTTTTTCACATCCGTCAAACTAGAACCAACTTGCTTAAGATTCAACTCAAATATATTCATAACTGACTCTTTCGTTGGCTATAAATTATCAAGTTCTCTGGAGGCTTAGGCGGTACGCAGCAACCCAAAAAGACAAATGAACAACCCCTTGTACCTCGACACAAAACTCCCAAGGACAATTTCTAGAACTTAGAGGTTTAGTTTTAGGGTATTTTGTTGAAGTTGTTTGCCTTTTAATGGAAAAAATGCTTATTTAAACTGCCTTCAATCCCGTTGCCATGAAAACCAAAGTCTCGTTGAAGAACGTATCCTTGCTTAATCTTAGACCTACGCAAAACGCGAAAATTATCACATTTCTTAAAAATTTTAGAATGCGTTTTAATTTGAAGATTTTAAAGGCCATTATTAGAAAAACGGAATGAAAAATATCCAAGGTTGATTATAAAGTTTTAAAATAAAATCTTCAAGCAAATTCAACAGGCGAAACCAACCTCTCGTGACATTTTAGTACATTTTTTTTTTAATATCTCTCAAGGAAATTTAGACCATTTATTCACATTAGTTATTTTAGAAATAAATTTACATCTCTACTTAACTAGGTAGGAAAAGATATTTCGCTATCAAGCTAAAATCTTGCACTACCGATAGGAATCATTTCAGCTGTCAAAAGAAGTGTTTAAATTGTCTAAGGGCTTGTCTTGAAGATATCTATTTGCTGGCGAGAAATGGCATAATTAGAGCCCTAAAAAGCGCGGGAAAGTAGACTTATCTTCGTCACAATCACCACTTTTATCAGCTCTTTCCACCTTGTAAAATCCTCCTGAAGACTAAAACATTTTTATTGGGCTGAACTGTTTTCAACTTCCTAAATTATATTCAGTAAAAAAAACTGTTTTGACAGAAGAACGATTTTTTTCGAGCAAAAACAAAAGTTTTTTTGAGCTTTTATTTTTATCGGATGCAACTATAGAATCCGAACTAAGCTTCAACTTTGTACATACGAAATTATAGCCGGCAAGGCCTTTTATGAATACATTGGTTCAAAGAAACCCGAAGCTCGCGGCTTTCGGAAAAGGCGTACACAGTTAAAATGTTCGCCAAATATTATATTATCGTGATAAGCGATTGTTAAACAGCAGGAGGTGGGTAGAAGGATTTGCTAAGGACCTAGACTTGAGTTTCCAGTGAAGATTGTATATCAAATGCACCAACGTAACGTTGTTCACATATAAAATATATTTTGAGATTAGCCTGTGGAAGTCCTACATGCGTTTTAAAATTATGGTTGACATTTTGAGCTTAAAAATTCTTTGGAAAGCAGAATTGAAAATAGAAGAGTGTCGTGATCATAAGTCGAGTTGAGGAGAGAGAAAACAATTAGAGAAAAAACCGTTTGGGATAAACTAGCTGACAGCGGAATCCAAAAATTTGAGTCGCATGATATAAAGTATTGTGTTACAAGGTGTATTTTCGAATGGAAAAACTAAAAATATGAAATCAGAAGATTGTGTTTTTGAAGTGCCGATTTTAAAGCATCATGGGGGGGGAGGGGGCAACTTAATTTGTTCATTGTTCTAGAGGCCGGATCTTGAATCATATTTCCACGATATTTGCGTTAGTTTGTTTGCTTGTTTGTTAGTTTTCCTTTGTGCAGGTTATGAGGAAACAAGAATAAAAAAGTTAGTAGTTGAGCTGGTGGATAATTCAGAATTTTATCTATAATCATTTATAGTTATAAATAATTGGACAATGTTGCATTATTTCGCAATAGAAGGTCTTAGAGCAAATATTTTGCAAAACATATGCAAAACTGCAAGTTTACGATAGTAGTGTTGCATTCTCGAAAACATAGGATAAAAGGAATGCACTTATGTTGCAACCGACTGATTCAGAAAAAACAATGCAATTGGATAAATTTCGTATTTTCATTTTGCCTGTTACATCAAAGCTTGTCTGTATAATCACTTTTAGAACAAGGCAAAAGTACAGAAAAGTATTCTGCATATTAAAAAAAAATAGATGTATTTGCTACGATAAGTAAAACATGTTGGTTTAGCCTGGTTTTGGTTTCTAAAAGACTCTCGTTATAATTTACCACGACAACTCGAGCTGCAGTATTCTTTATTTGTACAAAAAAGATATGTATTGGCTACAATAGGTAAAACATGTTGGTTTAGCCTGGTTTTGGCTTCTAAAAGACTCTCGTTATAGTTTATCGCGATGACTCGAGCTGCAGTATTCATAAAACACCTTTCCTCAAATATATAAGTATAAGATGTAAATGTTGCATATGGAAGGATACGTAAAGTTGCACCAAATACTAGACGTGCCATGTTTAATACTGCGTGTATGAATGATAGAGCAGCATCGCATAGAATGCGAGAACTGCAATATTGCAGGAAGCATTGAAAGTATCAGACGTATACTATAGGAAGGTGTTATGGCATTGAGATGATGCATTTGTTCTAGGATACTCTTCCATGCAACATCCCGGCAATATTTTACTTGGAATTCAGATATGCCAAATCAAAGAAAACAAATCCCATTAGAACTCTTTGGGGGTTTTTTTTGTGTGTTTTTTATTTATTTTTTGCTACATTTAATGACAAAACGAAAGCCGGTAAGGTTGCCAAACAAATTAAGTGTTAGAGGGTAGAACGCCTATAATCAGAACCGACGCCGGCAGCACACGTGTGTACTGCACAACACTGATAGTCAAGGTTACAGCACGATTGGTCAATCGATCATCAATCGAATCATGTTTTCAGGTCGGCAGCGGTGACACGTATTCTGGTGATTATCAGACATAAAAAATACGATTTCAAAAGTTGTAGACGTGTCGTTACATACGCAAGATGCAACTTTGTAAAGAGTTTTGAGCATGCTGAATGTGGTTCTGCACACTATGAAAAGTTCACTTGTCACTTCATATATAGGGCGCCAATGTATGAATACTGATGCTAGCAGTTCTGCATAAATAGCATTCTAAGTAATGCAGATACTGCAGTTACTGTGTCGTGGTACCGAATATTTCACTAGGAATTGATGACAAAATTAATTAAGAAGAAAAGATGCCGTGCCTGCCACTAAGGCAAGTGCCACTAGGGTCACGTTTTACTGCAATCTTTGGATAAGACATTAAGGTATACCAGGGAAAACAATTAAACAGTATTCAGGATGAAACACCTACTATCAAAGGTGAAACACGTGGACATTGCTTAACTTGATAACCAGGGTTACTGCACGTATTATAGAGAGAAACACTTCCAACGGCTGAAGACAAGAGAGAGAAACGCTTGCAATGCAAATAAACAATCAGGAGAGTTATGTAAGAATGTTCAATGTTAGCTGACAATCTTTTATCTATGCGGATGGGTCGTAAATCATGGTCCCTACACTAGCGAACCATTCACCGTTGCAGCAGTTTTAGAATTAGAATCTTGTCCCACAAACAACTACACAGCATCTGTTTTAAGAGCATTACAAGGATTACGAGGGAATTTTTCCGATTTTCACCGTAAATAATTCTAACAATTTATAATCAATTTTCCGCTATCAGAGTTTTCATATTCTGAGATATTCTAGCTAATTTGTCAAAATATGCATGAATAAATAGTAGAATAAAAGAACTATTTTAGCACGTCTTCAAGAGACGAGTTGCTAAAAAAAGTCAAGTGTTTTAGAGAGTCATCTTGAATTATTTATAGCACGTTTCAATTCTAGAATGAGAGCTAAATTGGGATCAAAAGGTGAGGTATTTTAAGATCCGTGTGCTGAATACCAAATGAAATAGCAATTATTTTCAAACATGAAAATATCAATGAATAGACCTACGGCAAGTTACGTCAGAGCAGCTCAATTTGGAGGGCAAAATAAAAGAATTTTAATCTCCTGAGAATTGGAACCTATTGTTTTGCCCTCCAAATTGAGCTGCATTCCGACGTGCTGCAAGGGGTTTAAACTTAATCACAATTTTATAGCAACTCGGATTATAGAATATCAACGGTTCTCTTGATGGCTAAATTTGATAGAGCTCTTGTTGATTTTGCGGGAACTTTTTGGCGCCAAAACGCGCGCGCGCTTTCCCTTCGCCGGGGATAGCAACATTGGAAATCAGACAAAATCTTTAGAACAAAGATAAATGGCAGTAAAATATTCTACGAGACATTAGCTAGTTAAGTTCTGTCAAAATATCGAAACTATAAATTAGAAGGCTGATACAATGACTTAGTGATGGCCAACATCACGCAAAGGGGTCTATTACAAAAAAAATGACTAAGAACTTCAACATGAAGGTCGCTAAAGAATCAAAAAATCTCGAAAAATTAAATTCGAAATAAAATTTCGCCTTGAGCCAGCGATTGCTTGGCTTTATAATTTTTTTATACTTTTGTCTACAATATAGTATAGATTTTCATTGGAAAAGTGTTTTCTCAGACAGTATTTCTCTAGTTTTGTAACCGTTATAAAACAGTTTGAGATTTCGGGAAAGTCTTTTCAAAGTGAACATCAAAACGAATAATGAGCGGCCATCGTATGGAAATAAAAGGAATGGGAGTTTTGATGGTTTGGTAATTGTCAAACTGTACCATGAAATCAAAAGTTATAGATTCATAAGAGGCAGGAAGGTGGGATTAAACTGTACGTATACGTCGGTGATAACTGTTAACGATCCTATTCTTTCTTCAAAGAAGAAATTTAAATTAAAAATTCGTAATTTTCAAAAGGAGTAATTAGAATTTGATTCAAATTTGGAAACGAGTGCTGTTGATCACATGTCGGCCTCGAGTGAAGTTTTTTTGGACCAGATGCGTTAAAATTTGCACGATAATTTTCCTTATTTTTATATATCTATATCTTATTTATCAATATTATTATTTTTTGGCACTCTGAAATTCATTGAATCTTAGATTTAAAAGAAAGCCTAGAGAGTATTCCAAGAAAACCTAACGCTATAAAATTATGTAGTTAGGCAAGTCCCACGCCAAGAAACTAGATTACCATGGCTTCTAGATATAGTCAAATGGGAAGAATGAACGATTTTCTCAGAAATTTTTTGTCCTTTTTTCGACATGAAAAAAGGCAATCAAGAGTTATCGATTTAGGAGTTTATTTATGAATGAAATATCTTTATAGAATTTTATAAAGTAGAATTATGACTAGCTTTCCTAAGTTGGTAATGTTGGCAACCTAAGACAAGAAAAGTTTAAAATAATTTAAAATAGGGAAAGTCATTTAAATTTTCAATCAAACATTTGCGTTAATTCGTATTTGAAAAACTAACGAAGTACACTTTTGTCTTTCATTGTCTCTCGAGGTCCAAAAGTAAGGCAAAAATTGCGTTTTAGGAGTTTTATTTCTACAAGCCGTCGATGGCGGGAAAATATCCTATCCCAGAACAGAACGGACAAAAGGAGTTCGATACTTCGAGAATAAACAAAATTTTATTGGTTAAATCCAGAATAAATTCAATAATTCCAAGCCAAACAAGCTGATTCAATATTTGCGTATCTTGTTCTTAGCAGTTGTCGCTCATAAAATCATTCCTTCAAACTTTTTGGAACCCTGAAACAACCTAATCTAAGTCAAGGCATGGGTGGCTCACAGATTGAGCCCTCAAACAACCTCTGGGCTGATCTAAGTCAGGGCACGGCTAACTCACAGATCGAACCATGAAACAACCTCTGGGCTGATCTAAGTCAGGGCATGGCTAACTCACAGATCGAACCATGAAACGACCTCTGGGCTGATCAAAGTTAAGACACGGCTAACTTATCAGAGTTTGAAAACATTAGATTTGAAATTTGTTTAACACTTTTAATACCATTCTTGCCAACTGTTTCTTCATTTTCCTGGCAATTCCATGAATTCCTACAAACCAGTAAAAAACTAAGCTTTTAGAAATTAGAATTTCAAATTCAAATCACATTAATACGCTCAAAATCTAGACTTACACAAGTTTCAGTTCGCAGTATTGAAATGATACATTAGTATGGATTAAAAAAACACCAGACCCAACTCTTGGATCTATGCTCGCAATGGCGAGTGAAGCAAACAAATTTAATATCTGGAAAAAGTACATGAGGCAATTAAGGGATTCTAGCCCAGTTAAGGGCTTCGTTGCGAGAGTTAGAGCAATTTTAGGAAGCGTTCTTTATTATAAAACCAACTATAGTTGAAGCAAGATATACAGTGAATTATTTCAAGAAGATAAAAACGAAAAAATGCTGAACTTTAGTATTACATAATCATCGCTAATAACTATCAAAATTTTCACGTGTGGGAGAAACACATGCCAGTAAAATAGGCTGTTTCCTTTCCTATTTTGACTATAAAATGAAGATTTAAAGATGATAAGTGCTTAGAGCCCTCTCGAGAAGTGTTCGCAGTGTGAAACAAGTTTTATTCTCACAGCATTCATATTGATGAACATCGGTCAGGAGTTCTAATGAGGAAATATCAACGTTCGATCTTTGAATTTCAGTTTTTGAATTCTGCTAAATTTTTCAATTTCGGTTTTCGAATTATTTTTTTTCCCGTAAAAAAAAGCGTCCCAAGGTCACTATAGTAACGCCTACGATGTTGAATGACGTGTTAGGTGACGCAGGCAAAGCTATAATTCAAAAAGATAGGAACGTGTAGGGGATTACGTGATGTGAATGAGGTGAATTAAGACATCATTTGTTAAGATTGTGGACGTAATTTTGAGTTTTTTGTTGGTAAAAATAGGAAGAACGTATGAGAGTCAAGTTGCTCTTGAAAAGAATACGATAAAAAAATATAATATACATTTATTCATTCGTTTGTTTGTTCGTTCATTCAGCAATACATTCTTTCTTTTATTTATTTATTTATTTGTTCATTCATCTACCCATTAATTGATTAACTCTTTCATTCATCCATCCAATCGTTCATTCATTCATCCATTTTATTTATTCATCCATTCATCCATCCCTCCATTTGTTCATTCATTCATTCATTTATCCATCAACTCCATTCACTCCCTCATTCATCCATTCATCCATCCCTCCATTTGTTCATTTATTCATTCATTCACCCATTTATCCATCAACTTCATTCACTCATTCATCCATTCGTTCATTCATCCATTTTTTTCATTTATTCCATCATTCATCCATCAATCAATTCATTTTCTAATTGTCTATTCGTCTTTTCTTCAAAAAAAATAAAAAACATTTCTGTCTGTCTTACTATTTTTCTCTCTCTTTCACTCTTATTATTGTCGATGTTTGTCAAATTTAATTTCCAAAAATAAACACAAATAGACTCACTAAAACAACAAAAATTGAATCAATGAATTTTTTAAAATAGAATAGTATAGTATCCATTAGCTTCCAGAAACTATGAAATCTTTAAAATCAAAAATATATCATGGTCAACAAGTCTTTGTGAACAAAAAATGCAAAACATTCACTAAAACAAAAACTACAAAATGGATATAATGCCAAGCGGAAATAATCCAATTTATTGAACAATTTCCACGTCGATTCTAAGACAAAATGTACACACAAAAAATCATCCCAAATCAAAAAGATTTCAATCTTCTTCCTGTCTTAATGACATCCTAAGAATTCATTATTGATTCTGAAAACTGGTGTATAATCTATTGGACATATTTAAGTTGACGGCATATTGTGCAGACTGCACATGTTGATTTGTCTTGCTGAGATCCGGAACTTTAAGAACCGCATTACACAGTTTAACACCATTTAGATAAATACAGTAGATCCTATGTAAACTATAGTCTCGATGAATCATTATAGCCTGTACAAAGCGACCACACCCGACCAGTACTAAACATTTTTACCGTAGACCTCATCGAGAACCGCATTACACAGTTTAACACCATTTAGATAAATACAGTAGATCCTATGTAAACTATAGTCTCGATGAATGATAGCCTTTATAAAGCAACCATTTCCGACCAACACTAAAAATTTACTATATAAGACACCTCAGTCCGAAAATAAGCCCTGTACTTGTTGGATGGGCCTTTTTTCGAGGGAGCATGGTTTCAGAGAGACGTTAGCGTTAAAAAAATACGGCGATCGGGCTATTTTTGTTAGGCATAAATTCGGGAGACTTGTTTTCGGGAGTTTACCGTATTATGCGACCAACTCTATGATTTTGAAATAATTCAGTATAACATCACTAGACTGGAAGAAAATACATGATCAAGTGTAGTTGGTATTAATACTTTAAACTTATCTGCTAAATTCAAGGGAAAACCACTCGAATAATTTTAACTGGAGCCGGCGTAGAATCGGTCAAGTAAATGTTTGACTTTATCGGTAAAATTAGCGGAAACAGCTCGGACGCAGATGGAAATAGAGTCAAATTAAAAGAAAAAGAAAAATATAAGAAATTATATTTAAGAAAATACAAATGTAAAATTGATGAATGAATAGATAAGATATATTTTTAAATTATCAAAACATGTTTATCTTCAAAAAAATTGATCAAATTCAGGGCACGGCCGGCTAACTCACAGATCGAATTTGAATTTAGCTTGTTAGGTTTTGCGGAGGGAGGAAAATCGGAGAAAAACCCTTGAATCAAGGGAGAGACCTAACAAACTCTACCCACACGATAATACTTCTAGACAAAAATATTCGGCTGATAGTAAGATATAAAAAGCGATTAACCACGGCATACGAAACGTACCACTAATACAAATGATAAGATCAATGATTTGATGACTGTCCGGCGCAAAATTCGATATGGGAAAGCGGTTCCGTTAAAATTTCCATCCTACACAAAATTTGATGATCTTTCTTACTTTCTTCAGTTCTTTCTGGCTTTTCTTTCTTCCTTTCTTTCTTTCTTTCTTTAGTTCTTTCCTTCTTTCTTTCTTTCTTTCCTTTCTTCTTTCTCGCTTTCTTTTTACCTTCAACTCGCTCATTTATTTTAATGTTCCCTTTCCATCCTCCCTTGCGTTGTTTTCTTCTTAGTATTGCATGACCTTCTATTGAACATTCTACACCATTATTTCATCTTTCTCGAATCAAGTCTTCACGAATGTCTTCATGCATCATGGCCTTGGCCTCGATTGGGGTTCCTATGGTTTTGACGCGAAAAACAAAGGCATCAAACCGTGTTAATAAAAGCCTAATAATATTCTAATAAAACACGTGCTAGCCTAACACATCTCACAAAGTCTATGCTTATAAACCAGGCTAAAGCTTTCTTTCTTTGATAATTGCTCAATGGAATTCGCTAGTTTTGTTATTCCTAATCCCGAAACAAAAGCGTCCCTAATCCTTAGCCAAGCGTCTAAACATCTTCTGAAAAAACTTAACATTTTACTCAAATTTGATAAAAATTTATGAACTTTTTATAAGTCTTGTCCTAGCTTCCCAAATTTACCTGAAAGTTCCAGGTTAACTTAAACTGTATGTTTATAAATCTCGCCTGAAGCGAACAATTGTTTAAAGTCATTGAAACAAAGAATGAGTGACTTCGAGATATTTAATTGGATAGAATAGAAGAGGTTCTCGACGTCATTGAAGGAAACAAGTATGCAAGAATGTAAAGATTGTGCTTTTGCATATAAACAGAATCGATAATTAGTCCGGTTTGTCAGCAAGTCTCAAGATTTTGGCAAATATTTGAATAACATTTCGAAGAGCCGGTGTACGATGGCTTGATAAGAACATGGAAGACAGCAGAGGAACACAAAGTGTATTGGTAGTAAGAGACATTTTTCAATCCTGGGACACAAACAAAAGTGGTTTTATAGAGAAAAAAGAACTAGCAAAATGCTGCGAGGATCTAAAACTATCGACTACAGAGTTAGAGCGAGTGTTCACCGAACTCGACGTGGACAAAGATGGAAGAATTAGTCTAAGCGACTTCTACCAAAGTTTCGAGAAAGTTTGTAGCCTCTTTCATGTGAGCCGTGACACTGTGCTCGAGCAAGAAGTTTCTGATGAGAGAAAGTTTGAGCAACTTTTAGAAGCGATTGGGTTTCAAGAACGTCTTACTGGGTAAAGTCTTATTGTCATTGTTTGTTTAATTTTGGTAAATCACTCGACATTACAAGATTGTTGACAGATTTGTTAATGTTTTTGTACCACGAAAACTCATAACGTTTCAACAGTTTCAAAAAAAATTTATATGAATTTCCAGCTCTTCATAGAAAGGGATTTTTAGTGCTTTTATTTAATCATATTGAGCAATAATTATATAATAATAAATATGCTTTAAGTCAGCCCACACGGAGATTAAGTTCGGAATTCCACTGGGAAAACTAGATTAGCGTTTGAAGATACGTGACAGCACTAATATTCTAACATTTTAGTCAAAGACATTTTGTGCTGAATTTCAATTATATTATCGGGTCATTAGATAATGACAGTTCGTAACCCTTAAATTCAATACCTCCTGGAAGTCGTTCACACGGGATATACGTATGTGAAATGAGTGGCTCGGAATACGTTTTATCAGTGCAAAAACGGATTCTTAGTGAACTAAAGAGAGCAAGGATAAGGTATCTCAATAGAAACTTGAATCATAAATAGATATCAAGGGCCAGGAGTTATAATTTTGTTAACAGAAAATTATCGATCCGGAACGTTGATACAAGTGTTTATAGCGAAAAGGAAAAAAAATTGTCAAATAAAAATTTGGAATATGCAAATATATTATATTAGGATTCTGAAATAATTTAACAATTTATAACCGTTGTTTCGTTGTTGTTATTGGCAAATATAAAAAGAATAATATCTTACTTGAGTTGTGAGATAAGTGTCTTTTCTTATTTATTATACCATATCATACCTTAATTAAAATCATAATATATCAAAATAAATAGATCCATCAACACTGAAAATATAGCGAAAATTAATGTCACTTCAAAATAGGCATGATTTTGCTTGGATTTATAGGATATATACGATTTATACATAATTAATATATATTCGAAGTCTTTTCTATAGATAATAATAAGAAAAATATCAAGCATAGAAAAGCAATATTGAAGCACACTGAGTCTTTATAATACAATATAATGAAGGTCACGTAAGGTTCTATTATAAGACCTATCTTGTTCTATGTTGTAATATAGTAAAAAAAAACATATTTAACTTGGCATGGAGTGAAATTTTAATACTCAAAATGCAGACTTACTAATTTTAACATTTTTTAGATTATATTTTTTTCCTAAAAAAGGAAATACAAAATATCCTTACATAGATCAGGAATACGAGACAGGAAAGGTGTGGGGGGCAATGGATGGGATTACAAAAATAACCTGCTAATTTTAGACTGTTAATTCAATCTTTTTAGATATTTCAAGAGAAAATTCACAAATTAATCACGCAGCAATCATATTGGTTGAAACAATAGGTTTTGAATCCCTTGGAACCCCTTGTCCTCACTTTGAGGCATTTCGGAATATTCCAAACCAAGGTTTTTTACTCCATTGAAATGGCCATCATGTGATTAAATTTGATTAATATTTAACTTCAGTTGGTAATTTCATCTATTTGGTTCCTGTTATATATTGCCCTGTGGACTTATAGAGTCTTGTGTAATTAGTTCCCAGGCACTATACTAGCAGAGATGGGAAGCAGGTTGGGTCATGTTACAGAAATAAAGTTCCTCTTTGCATGATGTCATATTTTTATAAAAAGTTCTAGACCAGAGATTCAAACCACCCAATCAAAAACAAAAATTATTTTATATTGGATATTTTCTAATTGGAGGGGTTTAATTTATATATTGCCCTGTGGACTTATAGAGTCTTGTGTAGGCAGGTCCCAGGCACTACACTAGCAGAGATGGGAAGCAGGTTGGGTCATGTTACAGAAATAGAGTAGTTCCTCTTTGCATGATGTCATATTTTTATATCAATTCGCAGTTGTCATAAATTAAGGGGGATCAAATATTATTGTAGTTTAGGGTCTTCAAACAAACTTCCCTAGATCCATCCTTCACATACATATATATTGATAGTTCAGGGCTTGAAATAACAGCTGGTCAACAGACAATGTGCAGCCAGAACTTGTTTGGTCAAAACTTTGACTTGCTGGTCATTTTGACCAGTAATGTTTAGCCAGAAATATTACCAAGCTAAAACTAATTTGGATGGTCACCATGATCAGTATCTGATTGACCATTATCTCAAGCCCTGATAGTTTGATCAGATTTAAGCTAACATCTAGTTGTTTTGACTTATCTTTCAGTCATGAGTATGTGACGGAGCTGTTTCATCATATGCACACTAGTGCTGGAGACTCACCCCAGCTTATCTCACTCCTGGAGAGTTTTTTATTTAGTGTTGTCAGGGACATCAAGAACTATGAATCTGAAAACCAAAGATTGGAAGAAGCACTCAGAAGGTATTTATATAACCAAGCAAGGATCCTGGGGAGGGGGGGGGGGGGTGGAGTGGTTTGTCCACTATCTCCAGGGGTTTTAATAAAATTTGAAGTAGATGGATGGGTTTCAAATGTAGGCGTCTTTGTCCACTAATTTTACTTCTTATTAATTGAGACTGATTCATAAAATAGCCAGCAGTATGAAGTTGAGTACCCGGTGATTGACCGGCGGTCACCTCACCTGTTTCCTCCGTGCCTCGTGGCACATAAGGCCTTGATTGACCGCCGGTAGCCGCCTTCTATTGAAACCCCTGCATCTTTCATCTCTGAGGTTTCATGCAGGTTTAGTTCCTTTACTATGCATTGCATGTGAGAAGAGTTTTTAGGTCTCTTCCTTGATCAAAATTTTTCTTCAAAATACTACATGCTAAATTACGATTGATTGGTAAATCACATCCTTGTTGTTACGAGTGTAGCACTTAAAAGCCATTGGCTCTCATTCCATGATCGAATTGGAATTTGGAAGTTGATTTTTGTGGAGGGAGAAAAATGGGAGAAACTGGAGAAAAGCCCTCAAAGCACAGGTAGCATTAGTTAGAGGCAAGCCCTCTAGCTGCTATGCCACCCATGCTCAGGGTTCAACCTGTGAGTTAGCCATGCCTGAATTAGATCAGCCAAGAGGTTGGTTGTGTCAGAGTATTAATTCCCTCCCACCTATGGGTTACCTATCCATTGGAGAGGCATATGCATGTTATCTGGAACTTCACAATTTGAATAATATATGATGTTTGTTTACTAACCCATTAATATCTCTGATGAACAGAACATGTGAGAAGCATGCTGAACATATGGAAAACCTTGACGAAGAAATGGAACAGCAGTTGTCTAAAGTGGAACACCGCATTAAGAGAGAGGTATATAAACAGCCCTGTAACTTTTAATCTTCATGCAATACCAGTCAATATAGACCCCTTTCATTCGACGTCAAAGCAGCTCAATTTGGAGGTCAGAACAAAAGAATTTCAATCTTCTGAGAATGGGAAACCTATTGTTTTGCCCTCCAAATTGGGCTGCATTCTGACATGCTGCAATACCAATCAATATACCAAATATCAAAATTATGTAGAACCCAGAGCATTAGATCTTTTTAGTTTGGGCGTAAAGTGTTTCCATTTCAGATCACATGTCATTCTCTTGAGGATGAGATTTTTTGTTTGAGTTGCATCCATATTCATGTGTGACCTTGTCATATGCAAACAAAGAATTTTATCCTCAAGAGAACGACACATGATCTGAAATGGAAAAAACAATCTTTTGACATGTTCATTTTTGCTCTATAGATTTCAGACTGCATGTCATTCAACTTGAGAATAAGATTTTTTGTTCAATTTTCATCCATAACAGTGTATATTCTCAAATTTTACTGATAAACAAAGAAACAATAATCAAGGGAACGAAACGAGGTCTGGCATAGGAATGGGGAAGATTGACTGATCCTTCAAGTTGTGATGATAATGTCCGAAGATCATATACTAAGCTTATTCTCTTTACTAATAGGAGCAAAACAAACATGAAAGATCTAACATGGATGTCATCTGGCAAATGGAGAACAAGAACAAAGAGATTCAAGCTCTACAAGCAAGAGTTCAAAAAGTAAATAACCTTGAAATCCCAATCGCTGTACTCATTCTGACTACAACAACTTTGCTCACATTTTCAGCTTACTAATTGATTTAAAATTTATCTTCAACTCTTCAAGAAGTATCATAATGTATTATTCCACTCACCTTTTCCCTTATTATAAAGGTCTGGCTAGTTTTTGAGTACGATTTAGCCTACAAAATACAGGAATTCCTAAATCTTTTACGTGTGATAAAGTTCATATTTCGTACGTGAAATGTGATTGGCTACTCGTTACGTTGAACTTGATTGGTTAGCTTTCTCTAACATGAAAACGAGTCTTGGCAAAATGGCAGGAAAATAATAGTCCATATATTCTATCATTTTTTTGCACTCTAGCTTGAGACCAAGATAAAGAGAAAAGAGCCCGAAGAACAGAAATTAAAAGAAGAAATTGATGAGCGAGTTCAGGTAAGAGTTTATACTACGTATAAGCGCTTTCTTCAGGCGCCGCTTACTTTAATTAAGGTTAGGGTGACCCTTCTTAGGTAGGGACAAGGCTTTTGTTTACTTTCAGTACCTAAGAGACACCAAAAAATTGCTTTACCGTTGTGACCCTAGAAAAATTACCTACGTATCATTACCTACCTATTATCATCATTAACGCTTTGACAAACGTTCTTGATAGGAAATACGATATCTTCGAAGCCAAGTAACCGACGCCCAAACCAATATGGCTGTGTTACGCAGTGAACTCGCTCAACTAAGAAGCGACTACGAGGACCAGACAGTTCAACTCGATAAGTAAGCAGATAAGCAAGTGTTTCTCGTTAGCTTTGCTCTTAAGACAACAATATGGCTATCTTATACTTGTGATTATCCAATGGAAAAATTTAAAACCAAGAATCGAAAAAATATTGGTAATACCAAATAACTAAAAAGTTTAATTTGTTTCGTCGCAGCGAGAAGCACTCAGTTATGGAGTGTGTTCAAGAACAGGAAAGTCTTACAAGACAGCTACAGCTTTTACAGTAAGTAGTTAAAGAAATATATTAGCTGGAGGTTTTAGCAGACAACGGATAAATGGCAGGACGTAACGAAATTCCCAGGTTTGGGGAAGGGGAGGTTGTGCGCGCGCTTTAGTTCCCGCCAAATCCACAGGAACCCCATCAACATAAATCATTGAAATGACCATTTACGTACTGAAATCAAAATGCGCAGAAAAATACTTTGTTTTTTATCTTCAATTTATGAACTACATGTGATTTCATTCTCTCTTGTGTGTTAACAATTTTTTTCATTCCTTTTTTTCCCAGTGAGTCAAATAAAAGACTTCATGATACAAATGATGATCTACGATCTGCGCTCGAGGTAAATCATCCACAAACTTAGTAAACTTTTATTATACTCTTTTACGCATTATCTATTAGATTTAATTACTATTTACATGATGTAGTTGGGATACATCATTTCAGTGGTTTACCTTACTTACCTGACTGACGTCATGTATTTCGGCTGTATGACTGACGTCATTTTTGGGGTTTCCTGACTGACGTCATTTATTTGGGCAACATGACTGACGTCATTTTTTTGGGTTACCTGACCGACGTCATTTATTTGGGTTACCTAGCTGACTGACGTCATTTTTTGGGGTTTCCTAACTGACGTCGTTTATTTGGGTAACATGACTGAAATCATTTTTTGGGTTACCTGACTGACGTCCTTTATTTGGGTTACCTAGCTGACTGACGTCATTTATTTGGGTCCACAGGCAAGAAGAACATCAGAAACAGGGAGAAGTCCCTCCCCAAGTAAACGAAGTTCCATTTCAACGCTCTATTCACCTACAACCAAGTCGTACAAAAGAAGTAAATCCAGCAGTAATAGGTAACTGAAAAAACCATCTTCATTCATGTGTTAAGACTGTGAAAAAATCCCGGTTCAGTCATGTCTTACCGTGACCGTGTCGGTACCGTGTTCAAGCATTCTGGTTGGATGTACAGTTATATATATCACGCGCTTGATTGGTTTAAAAGATGCTGAAGATGCGCCCATGCTTGTTTCCATGCGTGTTTTCCTGCGTGTTTTCTTGCTTCAGTATATTTTATACATATTTGCGCATCCAAAGAAAAAAAACTCAGTTTATCGCAAATCACCACCGCGACTATACAGCAATCCATGGTGAAGGTCAAATGGATCGAACTGAAAGCATGTGAACCTAGGCGCCTTCGGCAGCCGGTATAGTCCATGTATGACCCTAACCAGATTGAATTAGTTAGGGGTGATTTGAGAAGAGGGAGGAAAAAACCGAAATACTGGAAAAACCCTCCGAGTCAGAAAGAGAACCAACTCACCTCACATGGGGCAACTGGGGATCAAACCCAGGACCTCACAGGTGAGAGGCGAGCGTTTTAGGTCAAGCTTAATTAATCAAGCCGGTTTTATTTTCTTTAGTCGCTCACCATCATCGGCGTTCATGAATGACACTGATGACAGACTCTCAATCTCCCTGGGAGCCACGCCCTTGAGATCTCCTCTACACAGCACTACCAACAGCAGAAGGGGCTCTCTCCTTCCGGTACAACAAAGTTGCGAGGAAGACGAACAGTCATTGAATGAAGATTCTTTGATGAACGAGATTATGGGTGTTAACCGACATCGATCGGTAAGAATTTAATTGTTATTTTTTAGCTCTTTTAGTAAATATTTTTAAGATATTTAAAAATAAAAAAAAAAATGTTCTTAAATAAAATCTTGCTTAAAATCAATCAGTCATAAGAACACTTTAAATGAAACCTAAAAAAAAGATAGACCGTGAAATAAACCATTAAAAGATATAAAAGATAACCTGTTAAAATTTTAAACTTTTACATTATTTGGGCTCCTTTTTATGGAACGGAACCTCAAAACTTGGTTTTCACTTGCAATTTCTGTGGGCGTATCATTAATCCAACTTTGAGAATGCGCAAGCACATATTCATAAACTCTTACAATATTGCGCTTCGGTTCGAGCTGATTTTAAAATTACTACTATTATTTGAGCTTCCAGTTACCCCAATGCACCCATCTCAAAATTATCTTGGATGTGAGGCTAACATGAATCACAAAAGAAGTCACACTTTTTCTCGATGGAATTTGTGGCATTTCTTTTGTGTTCCATGTGAGCCGCGCATTCAAATTAATTTTGAGAAGGGTGCATTCCAGTAGCATAATTTCTTAAATATACTAAATTTTTAAACAAAATAAACTGCATGATACCCTGAAATGGGATCCAATACTAAACACCAATAAAATAACGTGTGCTAGGACTCCGAATCTGAGGATAATTCGGAAGTAAGCTCAGTCATCGAGCTTGATTACAACAACAATGCTGGAATATTAAACAACAAAGAAACAGGTCACATCCATCACTTGGTTCCGCCCGCGCGTCAGTCGTGCGAAGTGGAAGGGCCTGGGAACCAAGATCCTGGTATGGTTGTAGATCCAGTCCTTCCAGTCCTCGAGCGGTATAGAAAAACGGTAGGGCTTGGGTCGGGCCTAGCTGCGACTAAAATTAATATGAAAAAGTTTTTAGCATTTTGGTAGCAGATTGCGCAAAAATAAATCAAGGTTTTTTCATTAATAAAATGTCTTGTTAAAAAATTTGGAAGATTTGGAACGCTTAGAAATGAAGTTGAAACGGTACGATCTTTAAAAAGAATTATGTGCGCAGAGCAATCTAAGTAATTCCTCAGATATGTGACAGCGATAATAAAATGTCCATCAAAGCATTACATTAAAGCGCAATTGCTCACTGCTAAAAACTATTTCATTAAATAAATAAATAAACATAAATTGAATAAAAATTCTAAAATCTAAACGAGAACTTAAACAAATTAATAAACACAGACGAACGAAGACTCGACGCAAACGGAAACAGCAGACGAAACAAACAGTAACCGAAATGACACTAAAACGACTAAGGAATCAGAATCTGACCGCGACGATGCGCAAGGGACTGATAAAGACTCTTTGACTGACGTCACTGATACATCAGACAGTGCCAAGGCTGACGATAAATTCCCTCGAACTAAAACTGGTTCGGCAAGGATTAGTACCAAGCTGGGAAAATATCTCGTGAAGTTGAAACACGTGGCGATGCCTAATGATAAACACAATGAACAGGCGAAAGAAACGAGTGCGAGCAAAGTAGATCAAGAGAAGTCTGGCCAGGCACAGAAGAAAGGAACGGAAGGAATGGGAAAGAAAACGAAGGGAAATAAAAAGGAAGGATCGCAAAATTGTAATGAAAAGATGGCAACCACAAAAACGAAAAAGCTTCGAGAACCTTCAAGAAAAGATCAAACTCAAAACACTCAGAAACGCGGGATTGAAAAACCTAATTTAAGAAATACCGGGACTAATACCGTTAAACGAACTAAAAACTCATCGGTGACCTTTGCACCCACGGTTTCGACCACGAGACCAACACGTGATCAAACACGTGGCAAAGATGTGAGTCGTAGAGCCGCGCCTGCGGGGAAAATTCGTCACGTGGTTCAGGACAGCGAGACATCGGATACTGACAGTAGCGGAAGACTGGACTTGAAACTGGTAGGACGACCTGTGGGGGGTGGGGACGTGACAAACTTTTTGACTTCACTTTTAAATTTAAAGAATTATAAAACTTTTAAAACATAAACATTAAAACCATTAAACATTGACTCTAAACAAATTTAAACTGAATAAAACGAAATACTTTAAACAAGTTGAATTAAAAACAATAAGAGAAACTAAGTATTGAAATAAAAATGAGAATGGAGAAATGAGAATTGAAAAATGAAATAGACCTTTTTAGCTTGGGCGTAATGTTTTCCCATTTCAGACCACGTGTCATTCTCTTGAGAATAAGATTCTTTGTTTGAGTTGTATCCATATTCATGTGTCTTCTCATGCGCAACCGTTAAACAAAGAAATGATACTCTAGGGAATGACACGTGGTCTGAAATGGAAAAACATTACGCCCAAGCTAAAAAGGTCTATTGAGAAAGTGAGAATTAAAAAAATGAAAATTTAAACCATGAGAGGAGAATAAGAATATTAATGTTCTAAATATATAATAAAACTCTTGAGTTTAAACTCCAATTCTAGAATCGTTAGAATAACAAATTATCCATCGCGATTGAATCGTAGAATTTCCCTGATGGAACAGAAGATGAAGACGAAGCTTACGGCACGTTGCCATCAAGTGAAAGAGAAAGCATGAGAATGCAACTCAGCCTCTTAGCGTAAGTATTAGCCAGCCCGAGTTTGAGGGAACACTGGGTCGAGTTTGCATTGTAGTGCATTGTGGGACTGTTTGGGGGAAATATTTTCAAGATGGCGTCTATATTTCGTCCCCTGTAATTATATACTTATTTCAATAAATTTGGTCACCAAAAACCTAGAAAGCTGAGATCGCTGAGGATCGTGGGAAATAATCAGTCGATACCTTTTATATTTTTGACTGGCGGCAGCGAATAACCGGATTCCAATGGGCAACTAGCAACTACTGAATTCGCAAGTTTAGGAAAAAAGCAGTAATAAGCGGTCGAAACATGTAAAATTTATCTACACATGATCCTTGCCGGTTTCAGCTTTGTGGCTTCTGAGGTGCTAATTTCATTGAATTGCGCTGCACTGCACTGCTAACTCGAAAGTTTTCCAGTTTACAAAATTCAAACTTATGATTTTTACTTTAAATAAGAGCTTCTAGTAATTGAATGTACGGGTTTTTATCTTCTAGGGAAACGAATAAACGATTGTGTGAGAGCAACAATGATCTAAGGGCTACTCTCGAAGTAAGTTTACATAAACATGATGGAAATATATTCAATCTATATAAGAATGCTGATTGTGCTTGTATTCACAGAGGGTGCTGAACTGGGGGCTCTAATCCCATTTCCCAGCCCAAAATTTTGCAAAATCCCCGCCCCAGTCATGCAAAATCTCAGTCCGAGTTACGTTATAGAGTGAGAGTTAGAGATTTTGCAAAATCCCAATCCCAGTAATGGCTAAATCCCAGTCCCAGTGCAAAAAATCCCAGCCCCAAAAAAGGCGAATCCCAGCTCCCATTTTACCCCTTCAGGACCCTCTTCACAATGTCTCGCGAACTTCGAGACAAAAAATCAAAAGTAGTACAATTTCACTTTCAACATTGCATTCAACTTTTGGATTGGAGTCACAAAATCTCAATTTCCTTTGGTCTGAAAAAATGCTCATTTGTTGCGTGTGCCTGAGAAAGGCTGTATATGGCAAATCCTCAATCCTATCTAACTTTTTTTATGTCCTTCATTTTAGACTGTTAGCAAGAGTGTGTCAAAAGTAAGTATTGTATGAGAAATACACATTATTCCTACATGAAAGAAAACAAAACGTGACACGGAAAATCTAGTTAGGTCACAAATCTGCAGTTAATCCAACTCGACGGTTTATAGAGCACATTTTGTATGAGTGTGAAAATTCAAGACACATGGCACGGTTACGGTGCGGCACGGACACACCACGGAATTTCGTATGTGTCCATACACGGCACGGACACGGTCACGGAAAGGCGCGGTCCGTGCCATAAGTTTCGTCATAGTCATACGAAAATTGTTCTAAACCATTCCTCTCACGCAGCGCATCATAGATATTCATGTACATAAAATATATATAATTTAAATTTTTTTTGTGATTTTCAGCCAAGAAGTCGAGAGAAGTGTAAACGAAACCAAAGTTTCCATAGCGACTATGGGTCCATATCGAGTCGGAGTATAACACCCAACCAGTAAGTGTGTTAATTGGCGTGCAAATTGTTCGTCTGTGCGCGTCTCTCTTTTCTCTGAGAGTGTCCAAGTTTTATCGGGAAAAGAATAAAGGGAGGAGGGAAGTATAGAGTCACTGGATTTTATCTTACCAAAGTGGATTCATTAGCTTCCTATATAATAGAAAAGCTAAGAAGGATCTGGAAAGCGTTTCTTGAGAGAAAATAGTTGGTTCGCCTTCCTTTCACGCAGTGCACGGAGGCGTTCCTTATTAATAACGTCATTTTATGACCAAATTTATCTTCAATAGTTTTATCATAATCCTGCCTCATTTGGTAGTTTCGAGATTCTAGGAGAGGAGTGGGGGAAGGGAGTTGTTAAGTGGATTAGTGGGAGATTAGAACGAGGACTGGAGAGTTTAAAGGATTTATACTTGATCGATTTCCAGAGATATTAAGCCTGGTAATATAATTTGATAACATCTTTCTGATTTAAAAATAAGCATTTTTGAGTTGATGAGAAACGAATAAATAAAACGATTATCCTGGATTTCCAGTTTACAGGGTCCAAAATCAGAGAATGGTATGGCTGATGGTGCAGAAGATTTATCCGGCTACGAACCGGAATCCGACGGGAATAACACGAGTACATTGACGGTAAGAGTACCCATGAAACATACCCCTCACCCCATACCCTGCCACGCCTACCTGATGTATAGATCTGTGAGCACCATGTAGAGATCAAGCGCTTTGCTTGAAACTAAACAAAAAATGAAAATGTTATCAGCACAAGAAAACTGGATAAACACTAAATATGTATATGATTCATAAAGATCATAGAAAAATTAAAGATTTTTGAACTAAAAAATTTAACCTAAAAAAATACTAAATATTACATTGAAAGCAAATGCACCGAGGAATAAACTTACTGCAATCAAATTTATTGGTCATAAACGATAAAAAAAATTAAATTAAAAAAAATGTTTTAAAAATCTCATTGATTGACTCACTGAGAATAAACTTTTAGCACTTTTATCAGACACAAATTAAATCTAAAAATCTAAAGTTCTCAGTAAACCCAAAAGAATATTGCATTAATTATTTTTTCATCAATACTGAAGTTCGAAGTTTAAACTACTTCTGTATTACAAGCACATATAAAATGAAAAAATATAATAAATATAAAGATTCAAACTAAAATTTTTAATAGCCCTCTTTCGAATTCGTAAAAATACCGCTGTGTTCATTGACTGCAGATTCATTTACGCAGTGTTAGCCTTAGCTCAATGCCAAAACATTTACGAATACCAACGGTAAGGTAAAGATTGAACAACTTCAACAATACAAACACTTTGAAATTCCACGGATCTTCAGTCGAAGACAAATATTTTACGCAAAGTTTTACGAATTCGAAAAAGATCTATTTTTTATTAAAAGGTTTAAGCTTAATCTTTTACTAAAAGTAACTAAAAATTTAAACGTGTTTTAAATTAGTCATAAATACTAACCGTTGCTTTGGCAACCAAACTTAGCTACAAGGACGACATGAAGAACTTCCAGACAGAATATCCAAATCACTAGCGACGCCGCGTGAACGAATCAAAATCGCTGGTCGAGAGACTAATGACGTCATCTGGGAAAGTGACAATGAGAATGAAACCGCTGACCATGATGAACTGAAGCGACACTCAAATGTAAATGAGGATGGAAGAAGCGGTGGTGATGCTCCGTTTGCGAGAAATAGTCTACTAAGAAGGCCTTTGCGTCATAAGAGTATTGAATCGTTGGCTGCAGAAATGGAGGACAGGAATCCCGCTGGTGGAAAGGGAGATCGTTCGAACTGGCCTGCTATTGCGCGCAATGGGAAATGGAATAGTATGGAACAAATGCACAAAAAGAATGAATTTGCGGGTGTAAGGTCAAAGTCATTGCCGGCTTCAAGGTGTCAGAGCTCTGAGAGTCTTGACTTTCAAAGTGGAGCTGGTTTGAATGAACTTTCTGAGAAATTAAACGCGCTTAAAACGAGTCAAGAAAGGATTTTATCAGAGACTGATAATCCCGAAAGTGACGAACCTTGTTTTGATGACAAGAACGCAGAAAAGGATCCAGAATCGTCAAAGAGTGACCACGGCGAGGGAAAAGGAAATGAAGGTACGCTAGAGGATTATCCTGAAGAAAGCATCTCGAAGCACGTAGAAAATAAAGTCCAGCGCTCTCCTTCTAAGAGCACTAACACGGAGAAAACAGAACTAGTGTCATCTGCTGTGCAGGTGAATTTGAGTTCTGGGAG
Organism: Anthopleura xanthogrammica; assembly: GCA_964019055.1. Taxonomy (NCBI): domain Eukaryota; kingdom Metazoa; phylum Cnidaria; class Anthozoa; order Actiniaria; family Actiniidae; genus Anthopleura; species Anthopleura xanthogrammica. The sequence continues at coordinate 7,726,572 of OZ025218.1, read as the reverse complement.
AAGCACACCTCATGATTCAAAACCAGAGAAGAAACGATCTGGCTCTCGAAATGAACAAAAAAGAGACAAGAAGAACGCAAAAGTTTCGCCACGTGAGAAAAAGCAAACTAGTAGGTCTTCAAACGAGACGAAACGTCCCGAGGGATTGACTAGAACCTCGAAGGATGGGTTAAGTAGAGATGGTTCAAATGAAAGACCGAAGGTAGACAAGGAAGACTTGAGCATTTCTACAAAAAGCAAAGAAAATTATTCCAGGGTTTCAAACCTCGGAGAGAGTCCTTATCAATCAACATCAGCTCGACCTTACTCCCAAAACACCAGCAGTTCCTCCTTACCGCAAAACAGCATGTTAAACAAAAGCCCCTATGCGAGTCCTAGAACAACAGCCGGACCCAAAAAGGAATCGTTTAATCGAGGAAGGTCGGAATTATTAAGCCTAATTGCTGGCGAAAGACCTGGTCAAGATCTAACAACAGTCCAGAATCTTAGACTCGAAGTAGAAGACAAGAATAAGCCGAAAAATCTTGACTTAGATAGGAGTATTACCTATGATATCTTTGCGCCTTTGAATAAGTCTTGTCCGATCTTTACCACAAAAGAAATGGCTTCAGACGCGCAACAATGTGAAGGCGATCCTGCACTCAACACGAGTAGAGCGAACTGGACACAGTTGCGTAAAATGAATCAGTATGGAGGTGCGTTAGTTCATCGAGTCAGGGTAAGTATGACATCAAATAAAACTAAACTCCATATATCAGAACTTATAAAACAATAAACAAAAACTAAATATTACAATTTAAAAAGAAAACAAAACCTAAACAAACTTAAAATTGAATCAAAATCGTTCAACGGTGTCGAAATAAAAATATTTTAAATCTAAAAAAATAACTTTGATAAATAATGGTAATTGAACTAAGTGGAGTGCAATTTGGTCTGATATCAAACGCGCGATAACAAAATCACACGACCGCGTAGCGGGAGTGTGATTTGTAATCGCAAGTTTGATATCAGACCAAAATTGCACGACACGAAGTTCAATTATCACTTTATTATATCCATTTTGAAATCATACTAGATAGACACTAAATTTGTGATAAATACAAAAGTATTTATTCACAAATAGCCGGTATTTTGTTTCTTTTTGTAACAAAAAATTGCAGTCAAACTTGAAAAAAAGCTACATTTTATGTTCCTTATTTGCTATAATCTGATTGGCTGATTACATACAATCCTGTAATCTGATTGGTTACCTTTTCTAGTGTTGCATTGTGATTGGCTGACAAAAAGATGTGATTCGGACTCAAAATAGTGCGATTCGTGCTTGAATCAATCTACTGAGAGCCAATCAGATTACAGGATTTGCTAGTGATTTCAAAATGGATATAATAAACTGAAAAAACTTGCTTTTGCGCGTATATATTTTCCTCCCGTTTACTTTATCAATCTGCGCAGCGCGTTTTAGTGGAAGGGGAATATCCTTTGTTACTTTAATTTTTGTAGAAAAACTGAAAAAGGTCAATTATTGTAATAACACTAACCAGGTTAATGGATAAAATTATTCTTCAGCAGACAGAATCTTTAGCAGAATCGGATCTGAGTAAAGTGGAGTTACTAAGTGCAGAGTTCGAAGCACAAGTAAGTCAGATTTTCTATTATATAAATCTGTATTTTTTAGCACTTCCTGCCCGCCTCGCGCTCTGCGCTCACCGCTAACAGTTAATGGTGCGCGGTAATATGAGCATTAAAATAGTGCAACTTTCTGCGCAGCATTGTTGTGTTGCAAGTCGCAGAGCTAATGTTGGTCGTATTAGCACCGCGCGCGCGCGCAACACATTGTCTTTCAGTAATATTCTAAATAATGCTTGATGCGTCGCTTGATGCTTGTTCAATAACATTAATTTATCCACTCGTTCCTAAGTTTAAGAGCGTCAAAGAGGAAGACGAGGAAACCATCGACGAGGATGACGTAGATGACGAAGAGCTTGCTCAGCTCGTTGCTATGGCTATGACAGGGCTTTCCGAAAGCGAAGAAGAAACGGAAAGTGATCTTGATTCGACAGACGGTGTACGACCAACTACTATCGGAACTGCTGATCTTTCTGAAGCATCGACCAATACACCATACAGTGTAAGTTTTAATCATTTTGGTATTTTACTTAAGTAATGTTTGTTAAATGTCCATATGATGTCATTTCCGTGTGATGACGTCATCGATGCCATACGCATATATTGATTTATATCAACTTTTATTCTTTCAGCAATCCATGACACAAGATATAGTTCCTGAAAGAATGTTTAAACTAGTTCTGGCAGGTGATGCTGCGGTCGGCAAATCGAGCTTCATCCTGCGACTGTGTCGCAATCGCTTCCACAATGCACTCAACTCCACACTAGGTGAGCCCATCTATAAATATCTACAAAATAAACAGCTATGAGCGCGCCAAGATGAATTTGTAAAGTCGCCTTAACATTTAAGAGATCTATCGGCGATGCGCAAAGTGTTAATTTATGAGCGCACCAGGATTAAGAAATTGTGAAGCAATGTGAAACGATGAGATTGTAGAGTCGCTTCAACGTTTTAGAGAAAGGCCGACGATGCACAAAGTTTTACATATAATTTAAATGCGCACTAGTCGTCAAACGCAAGACAAAAACGCGGGTACAAAAGGGTACGTTTTATGCATGGCGCTCGCTCATCATGTAATTTTTGTCATATGATTAAGAGTGATTTTTAATCTATGTGATATTTTTTTCGCAGGTGTTGATTTTCAAATGAAAACTTTGGTAGTGGACGGTAAAACAATCGCTCTTCAATTATGGGATACAGCCGGACAAGAAAGGTCAGTAAAAAATAATGCGCTTTTTAGCTTTTAGCTTTGGGTCCAAAATATTTCCAAGAGAATGCTTTTCTTCATTTAGTTTTCAAACTGCTTTCTTGAACTGCGCAATTTCAAATACGGGCTTTAGATAAAACGTACAGACGAAAACAAACCACTTAAATGTTCAGCGACTAATGCGCAATTACACAAGGCCTACCTTATCTTTTCCTCATTTAACACGTTGCTTTCGTCTTTTGTAGGTTTCGCAGTATCGCTAAATCATATTTCCGCAAGGCGGACGGTGTTCTACTTCTGTATGACGTCACCTGTGAAACGTCATTCCTTGACGTGCGTGACTGGGTAGAAGCAATTGAGGTTAGTACGTAGAATTTTTCACTTCGTTCAGACAAGATTTGGTATGACTTTGATAAGCTTAAGGCATGGTGATCGAGACGATAGTGCGCGCCAGCTTTGAGATTGGCTGGTTAGAAAATTTATGCGCAGTTCTTCATTCCATGGATATCGTCAGTAGACGAACCTATTTTTTCGTGGTTGCATATTTATCCAAATACTGACGAGAAACAGCTGCTGAAGGAGCAGATACTAAGCGAAGACAATGGCATTCGGAAACACATTTTCTTCTTTAGAAACTATTTTCTTCTGTACAATACATCCTACTCTTGGTGGCCAGTTAAGTTTGGATACTTGCGCAACATTCAAAAATACGTCTGTTTTGTTATCCATGCCGTACTTCTTTTATGACTCTTATGGAATGCGTAACTATTTTGTACCGGAGGGAACGGGAGGGGAGAGTGGGGGCCATTGTTTTTCCTTGGCTAATCAAAGTAATGTTTCGTCCATTCTTCAGGAAAGTTGTTCGAAACCAGTACCTATTATGCTTTGTGGTAACAAGACAGATCTTCGTCAACAAAACATCGCAGAAGGCAAGACGGTTATTTCTTCAGAAAGCGGGAAAAAATTAGCCAAAGTAAGACCAATTACTATGATATTAACTGAAAACAATTCTGTTTGCGCAAAGACAAATGAAGCTTGTGAAGCTACGGACACACGGTGCAACTTTGCGCGCAATGTTGCAGACAATCGATGCTGCAAGCCATGTCACATGACGAAATTTATTGCAAACAATGTTGCCGAAGTAGAAAACGTTCCTACTTCAGCAATATTGCGCGCAATGTTGTACCATGTATCCGCGCGCCTTTAGCCTTTTTTCCAGAGCACCTGATTTGCGGACCATGTAGCTCATAGCTTGCTGTAGGCTTGCGCGCTATTTAAACAGAAACCCAACAAATAATCTCGTCGTTTCTGATGCCTACACGGAGAGACCCAAGGCTAATCTACCTGCCCCAGGGTATTCATAGTACATTTGTTCCTACCAATTAATTTGATAGAAAATAAGGGTTATAAATAATAACTTTGCTATATTATTCTGTCCTTCAGGAATATGGCGCTCTTTTTATGGAAACTAGTGCAAAAGACAATCAGAATATAACAGAAGCAAGTGTGAAACTCGCCAGGTAAGAATAAAGACTGAAACTATATTAAACTTGACGCTCTTATTTTGATCTGAAATACTTGGATTAACGTGGCTGAATGTAATGAGATTAAATGTGCAGTGCGCATCGTTGCAGAAGTAATATTTCGATTCTCGTTCTGCAACTTTATCACGAAACTTTAATAGACTTCTTTTTACCTTGGGCGTAATGTTTTCCCATTTCAGACCACATGTCATTCCCCTGAGTATTATTTCTTTTCTAGACCCTTTTACCTTGGGTGTAATGTTTTCCCATTTCAGACCACATGTCATTCCCTTGAGTATTATTTCTTTGTTTAATGGTTGCGTCTGAGAAGACACATTTGGAAAAAACTGAAACAAAGAATCCTATTCTCAAGAGACACTTGGTCTGAAATGAAAAAAACAACAACATTAATTTACATTACGTTGCAAACATTACATCCACTCATGAAATTTATTTTTTCTTTCACTAGAATGCTACAAGACCTCGAAGATGTAGAGCTTAATAAAAACAAGGACAGAGGACTGCAACTATCAGAAGCTGATGCCAAGGAAAAGAAGAAAACATCTTGCTGTCCACGGTAGCGATAGATGAAGCACGCTACGAAGTTGAATACAATTTTAGAAATTGCTGAGTGCTTCAAAAATGAGAAAAATTTTCCTATATTTTATTTTCTTTCATTATTTTACCATTCAGCTATTCCTATGACTGTGAAATGCACGTTATTAAATTATCAAAGCGGGTCTTTGAGGTTTTAATAGCAGATAGTAGAGTTACGCTCCATTGCCTTCAAACAATTGTTTCAAGTCGAGGCATTTGGGTCAACAATACAGTAAATGTATAGAAACTGACCCAAATGCCACGATTTTAAGCAATTATTTGAAGGCAATGGAGTGTAACTTTTATATCTGCTATTGGAGTAAGCTATTTTTGGAGCATTGTGCAGCGAGATTGAAATGTACAAGATGACATTAACTTCCATGTTTGCGAGCATGTATAAGGAATATAGATTAGAATGGAAGTGGTTATCATCTTATTATTTCAAATACCAATTTATACACTAAAATAAGCTTTTAAAAAATTCCATATAATATATTAATATTATAATGGAATTAACTTGCAAGCTATTTTTAAAAAGGCTTTCTTGAATTTTTTTAACTCATAAAAATTGAAAAAATTTCTCAAATGCTTAAGGGCTCACTATACCATTAAATCTCCATGACAACAGTCGTCATGACAACCTTTTTAAAAATAGCTACACAAATAATTTTATGTACAGATAAAATATATATTATATTCAGGCAGCACACGAATGCATGGTTTTGTTTTTTATGCACGTTATTATTGCTTTATTGATAGTAATTTTTATAAGACTGTAGCATTTTGCCTGTCTTATGCATTGCAGATAATTTTTAGTCAGCTTTTCTATGTATCTTAGTTAAGATTCTACGGAATTTGATTTTCATAGTTCCTTTATAGCCATTTTGGTTTTATACACATATATATCCATTCATTATTTGACACAAAATTTATCAACATGTCACGGCGTAACGTGAACAAGAAAAACTTTTTAACCTAAATTTTAGAAACAAAAGCACTAACCAAAACAAGAATTATTTTAGAAAACCTGGCCACAATACTGATACGTGCAGATGAGGTTTATAATATACCTATTTCAAAAAATGTTATTGGAGCCAAAAGCGATAGGGAATAGGTCATAGACGATAAGCAATGGGAGATAGGTCATTCCAAAATCCAAGAATAGATGAAATGTTTTGCGTTTATTATTATTCTCGTCAACAACACAGAGGTTAGTGTTGTGATATCTAGTGTTGTATGTAGTCAACGGAATGATTTTAAAGGCTTTGACTATTAGTGTTTTGTTGTATGTCCAGAATTCCTTTCCATCTTGGAATGATCTATCGCTGACGGCTCTGACAACCTTTTTTCAAATAGGTGAATGCAGTTAGCAGTGCCCTAACTTCGAGTCCCCCAAAAAGGACTTCTGACAATATCTGTTTTGTACAAGAAAAATTCTCTTATACAGGTTTTCTGGAATAATATTCTACAAGAGTCATTCATTTATGGCAGGCAAGGGGGATATTAAATTATTAATTTAAGAATTCTGAAGTGGTTTTTACCTTTTATCATCATTCAAGGAAAAACTTTTAGTTGAATTGCAGTTTATCCTGGATCTTCATTCTTCGTAGGTTTTGGTGGGCATCAATCAAGATGTTTCTGTAGACACGCCTGAACACTTTGTTTTCTGACAATGTCATGGAAACACTGATTGACGCTCAACAAAAGTTACTCCTATTTATTGTGTCAGCAAATTGTACAGCTGTAGCAGATATTAGAGTTACACTCCATTGTTTTCAAACAATTGTTTCAAGTTGAGACATTTGGGTCAACAATACAGTAAATGTATAGAAACTGAACCAAATGCCACAACTTGAAGCAATTGTTTGAAGGCTATGGAGTGTAAAAGACCTCTTTACCTTCGTTGTTTGCTGTGCCCATTTCAGACCACGTGATGCTACTCTTGGGAATTGATTCTTTCATGTGTAAAATTTTTAACAAAAGAACATTATTTTCTCAAGGGAATGACATGTGGTCTGAAATTGGCAATTTGCATACGAAGGTAAGGAGGTCTATTCTGATATCTGCTATTCCATGCGTGATAATGAGAATGACAGGCATGTAAAAAATGAAACAAACTTCCAGGTATTAACTTTGCATTGAAACATCAATATTGTTTAGTTTGCAGTGACCAATTTTATTTATATAATACATAGAGTAAAATAATAGAAAACTCTATACATTTGTTTGTAAATGTATTGAAAATGATACAGAGTAGTGTCACAATAGAATTATATAGTAAAATAGAAATAAGAAAGTTGTCTTGCAGTTTTTTAATTGTTAGTCTCTTTTGGGGGATACATGTTACCATAGCAACCAAATTAACTGGTCACAGACAATGCATTCAATCGAGGCTGCAAGAAAAATTCAAAGGATTATTCAAATTTGAACCATGTAGCCTCGACTGAATGCTTTGTCTGTGACCAGTGAACTGATATATGGAAATTAATGGTGAATTTACTCGTCAGCCATCTAGAGTTTAGGGAAATTTGATTTCACAGATTCAACCCATATTTACAAGTCAACACTAATCACATTGTTATTTACAAAAAAATGGGTGTTCATGGTTACTAGCATGCCTAAGTAAATAATATACAAAGAGTAATAATTCGGATATATAACTTTTTCAAAAAAAGGTTAAAGGGGCGAACAGTGATTGGCGATTGGTGAGGTAAAATAACCAAGTAAAAATGAGAAAAGTAGAAGAAAAAAAAAAGTCAAAACCTAACAAAATCTGAAGAAGAAAAAATCTGAAAAAAAAAAAACTGCAAAAAAAGAAAAGAAAACAAAAAATCACTCAAACTCTACCAGCTTTTTGAAATTCAATAAAAAGCTTATCCTTCTCTTTTGCAATAAATGACAATGTCTTTTTCTGGTAAAAATTTTTGTCAATATTTTCAATGTTGTCTATGACATCTGTTAAAAGATGAGCTTTGCCAATGTTGCTTCCTGGTGCATCAAATCTTAGATGCGTAAAATGCACATGGAAGTGATAGTACGATGGTTGATAATGGATGTAGATCCTCAGCTGGGATGAAGGGATGTTGTACTTCGAAAGTATGGTTTCCTGGTAAAAAAAAAAAAATATTATTAATAATAATTTACTGGCACTGCTTTCATTGCTTACTGAAAACTGTTTTTCACTCACCGTTCCTTTCTTGAGAATATTCTTTAATAAAGGGAGATGGCTGTCATTGAGGTCTCTTATAGACTTGATACCCTTTTTATGGCATATAACTACAAGGTAGAGGTTCTCTATTTGTTTTTCATCCCACTTCATATCTGGCAGTAGTACAAAGCCTGATTCTTCATCTGGGTCTTCATAGATTATTCTCTCTGCTTCTGCTTTCTTTTCAAGAATATTGTACACCCACTAAACAAACAAATAAGTATAGTCTGTTATCAAATTATGAATAATTAATGAGGATAGAAATTAGTCGTCTAGAAATTAAAATGGATAAAGAATCATCCGTCTTTGCATTAATAATAGGGACCTTAAGCAACTCAAAATCTAGGACGGGAACTTCAGTATGTGAAAGAGAAAAGATGATATCGTTCTCGCCAAAATGCGCCGCCCGTTCTCGCCAAAATCCGCTGCCCGGTTGGCTCAGTTGGTTGAGCACCGGACTTTCGTGCGGGAGGTCATGGTTCGAATCCCGGCCGGACCAACACTCAGGGTCTTAAAATAACTGAGGAGAAAGTGCTGCCTTTGTAATTACATCTGCAAATGGTTAGACTTTCAAGTGGCTCGGATGACCACTTTAAATGGCGGTCCCGTCTCTCCACACTTCATCACTAACCAATATCGGAGGGATGTAAAAGAACCACTGAGGACGTAAAGAAACCCTGGCAGTGACCACCCTCAGTGTCTACACCTTATACTAACCACCTCTCATGATTGTAAAGCGCCTTTGATTATATCCATATAGAAAGGGCGCTATATAAATAATAAATCATTATTAAATCATTAAATCATTAAAATGCGATTTTCAGCAATTGCATGTCGTTCACATCTTGGATTAAGAAGTAACACCTATTTCCAGATCTTCCTCTATATATCATTAAATTACAGTTCTGAAACCCCGGGTCTCACGTCCCTGTCCTAGATTTAGAGTTGCTTAAGGTTCCTAATAACTGCTGTAAACTCCTTCACAGTTCCCTGCACCATCTTAAAAAGTACCCATGCCTTTGCATCAAAAAGAGACCAACGGTGAGCTTGCAATGATAGAAACCTTTTCTAAACACCTTGGACAATTATTATTCACGTCTCTATCATTGCAAGCTCACCGTCTGCCTCACTTCAATGCAAAGGCATGGCTACCTTTCAAGATGGTGTAGGGAACTGTGAAGGGGACTAGATAATACCTGAATGCTAAACTGTTGTGCCTCTAAGAAAGGTAAGGTAATGCTTGAATAGTCCTCTGGTGTCTCCGTCACGAGGAATGCATTCTGTGATGTGTATTTGTTTATATGCCTGCTTGTAGCTGGGTATATAACAGTACACTTGACAGTATTGATCTCCTGAGGTGGGGAACAAGAGTACTGCCCATATATATCATTCCTCATGTTTACTTTGAGCTCAGTATCAGATGATAGTACCCTTGGCAATGTGTCTTGAGAGAATGGGGTTTTCTCTAGAAGAACCACAGCATCTCCATCTCCATCTTCAAATGTTCCTGTTAAATGGAATTTTAGATTTGTAGTTCGAGAAAATGTCCATGGATACTTATATATAGACCCCTTGCACGTCACGTCAAAGCAGCTCAATTTGTAGGACAAAACAAAAGAATTTCAATCTCCTGAGAATTGGAAACCTATTGTTTTGCCCTCCAAATTGAGCTGCATTCTGAAGTGTTTCAACTCTTCAAATATTCTGGAGATCTTAGAAACACTTACACTCGTGCCAAACAAGTTTTTGTTCGATCTCAATAAGCACAAATTGCCACAAAAACTCTTGGGGAAAAAACTGAATAATGTAAGCTAAATTTGACATGAAAATTTCGAAGCGACTCGACTCACCTTGAACAAAAACAGTTTTCCCACTAGAACTCTCTGAAAGAGTTTTGGTGATTTTAAACCCCTTGAAAGTCTTTAGACCTTCTCCTTGTCCTTCTCGTTTCGCTTTTTTGCTTTCATGAAGCGTTTCCTCCTCTATTTTCTCTTCTTCTTCGTGATCTCGTTTTCTGCCCGCCATATTTGTTTGAATCAAGTGTCCTAAGCATCATGGGTAATATTTTTCCAGACGGCATGTCTGGTAGAGAATCATTGGGGGAGGGGTGGGTACGTACCAGTAGGGTTTAACTCAAGATTTTGTAAAATCTAAAAATGCCAGGGGAAAACTACTGCAACAATGATATGCTTGTCTCCTTTGCAGCCGTTCTTAGTGTCGGTCTCAAAATCCCACCCCACTAACGGCTGCTTACTACAGCCAGACATTCCATTCCAACGGCTTAGCCAATCACGGCTCTAGTTCTAAAATCGAGAACTGAAGCACGCAAGATAAAAAAGAAAAGGAGTTTCATTAATAATTAATTATTGTTTTGAATGTTAGGGAAAAGCCGGCAGTTCATTGTTTAAATAAATGAATAAAATAAATAAATATGATTTAGCAGTGGCTCCTCTACAGAAGTAGCTATTCGTCCACTGTTTATATTCCAATTGGAATTTAGAAGTTGATTTTTTACGGAGGGAGGAAAACCAGAGAACCCGGAGAAAAACCCTCGAAGCACAGGAGAGAACCAACTAGAAACTCTACTCACATACAACACCGAGTTCGGCGGGACTCGAACTCGGGTCGCCTTGGTGAGAGGCGAGCGCTCTCACCGCTACGCCACCCGTGCTTCCCTAATATTGTTTATTATATTTTGGTGAGAAATCAACAGGATGGCCTGTCATGGGCCTGTCTTCTGATTGGCTTAAATCAAACAATTGGAATGTAATGTCTGGCTGCAGTAAGCAGCTGTTAGTGGGGAAGGATTTTGAGACCAACACTAAGAACGGCTGCAAGGGAAGGAAACTAATGCTATGCTGGCTTATGATTTTCTAAGTTAGAACAAATTAACTGTCAGTGCATGCCTGGTTTCACTAGAAAGAACAACTTTCATAGATTCCTGTCTGGAGTCCAAATGTTCATCAGCTGAATCGCAAGTTTTCAATATAATTCTCTCTGTATCAGGGTTGGATGCAGGGGATGGGTGTAAGAGGTGTGCATCCCCCCTGGGTCGACTTTGTGCCCCTACAGTACTTCAATATAATTCTCTCTGTATCAGGGTTGGATGCAGGGGATGGGTGTAAGAGGTGTGCATCCCCCCTGGGTTGACTTTGTGCCCCTACAGTACTTCAAAGATAACCAGTATAAATGCTTTTTTCCTTTGATTCTAATGGGTGCACCCCTCCCTGGGGTCGACAGGTTTGGGATTTTTCCAATGCAGCAGCCCTCCGTGAAGGGAAACCTGGATCTGCTCCTGTTGGGTGTCTATTAGGATGGCAGGTTCTAACTTCACTAGAAATCTTAAAGCATAAACTAAAATGACGTACTCAGTAAAATAACACAATTTAATAGTTTGATCATTGTTGCACGGCCATTGTCTTCAAATCAAAAGTACGAGCTAAGGGTTTCCAGAATACCCTGGATGGTTCACAAGACTGTAACAAAGTAATCACAAGCAAATTTGTAACATGAAGCTGCACCTCTTTCTTGGGGTGCATGTTACGTCACTAGCCGCCATGTTGGTTGACTATACAAAGCATTCATTATTAAAATTCTATTGTTATATCAACCAAGATGGCGGCTGTTTTATTGTTATTTGGATTTGAGTCACATGGTTGCACCCCAAGAATTAGTTGATTATATGCCAAATGATTGACAGGTGTCATTAAGTTAAGCATTCACATGAAGGCGTGATTCATATAGCTTCAAATTACAGGGCTCAAAATAATGGCCAGTCATACGCCGGTCAAGATCTCTGGCATATGATATAATATAATATATATTTTTTAAATATGACCAGTCAACATGTCCGTTTAAAACTGTATTTGACCGGTCAAGTACCAAATTTGGCCGGCAATGACCATTGACTGACTGTTATTTTGAGCCCTGAATTATGATTGATAAATTACTTCGTCAGAGCCTCTGAAACCACCTGGGCATTTCCAGAAAATGTATAAAAAAGAAATAAACACCAAATAAGATTTAGAAGTATATAAAAAAATTAGGTATCATACATTTAAGAAAGAGAGTTTTATACAGTAATAAAAGCAAACAGCTGAGAAGCAAAATTAACATTTCTTTTCGCGAAACAATTATATAACAATCCATCCATCATTAATTTACCCATTTGTTTGCTGTGATAAAATAAAAAAATTCGGAAAAGTAAATCGAATTTTTCTTCTTAAATACACCGTATTTTTACCATATCATTTAAACATTTTCTTGAACTATTTTTTCTCATGCTGATAAGCCTTATTCATAAATTGCTTATTATAAATGCATCATCTTTGGGAGTGAAAGACAGTCTAAAACTGTACAGTGTTGGGCGCAGACACACGGTGCAACATTGCGCACAATATTGCATGCATTATGTAGCTGAAGTAGGATCGTTTTCTACTTCAGCAACATGGTGTGCAACAAATTGCATTGGCTCACAACATCGATTGCTTGCAACATTGCGTACAATGTACAGTAGCAACGTGTGTCCGTAGCATAATTCAATTGAATAATAATTCAACAATACCGAAGGAAGGACAACTTAGTCAGAACAGTCTAAAACTCCTACTCCTATGCTTTATATGCAAACATTTAGCTAAGCAAATTTTATCAGAGTTTCACTGTAGCCAAGTTGTAAGGCAAAACAATATAATTTTTTTTCTTTGGGGAAATAAAATGTGTAATTCATGCTCTAACAATGCGAGGCAATGTGAAACCCTTCTACTAATAGCATGAAATTCTAAGGCTTTCTTTTTGGAAATCTAAAACAATCTAATCATGTTGATGTAACTATACCCTCCCTACTAAATTCTTATATTAAATTAAAGATACTTTAAAACTATTCACAAACGAAATCATATTATGATAAATTAAATGTCCCAAGTATACTTTAGTTAGTATATTCTTAAATTATGGCGAATAACATGTACTGGTACCTAGCATTCAGCAAAGGTCATATAAGTGGGAAACATGATCAGTGTCAAAAAGAACGGGTGGTCAATAACCAGTCACGATGACCAGCCAAATTAGTTTTAGCTCAGTCATACCATGTTTCTAGTTCTGACAACATTACTGGTCAAAATGACTGGCCAGGCATGAAAGATTTGACTGTACAAGTTCCAATTTTGGCCAGACATTTCCCCAATAACTGGCCATGAGTTTTAGCCCTGTATAAAAGTCATCAACAACTCGGCAAGTTTTATTCCGAACTCAGTACCTGAAAATAGACCATTTTCGAGTTGTGCGAGCGCTTTCAAAAATATCGCAGGCGCAGACATGATCTCGAGGCATTTTTGGGCAGCGTCAATAGCGCGCGTGATCTTGCCCGAAATTGCCTCTTTTTCATGTCTGCGCCTGCGATATTTTTGAAAGCGCTCGCACAACTCGAAAATGGTCTATTCAGACATGGCTTCCATCAATCAAAATAATTACAACCATAAACATTGAAGCTTAGATTGACAGAAGCCAAAACACTGGACATGTAGCCATCTATCTGGGTTAAGTACTCAGGACTATTTAATTCAATGTTCCTACCCCTTCTTCCACCATTCTATTGTATATTCTTATATGCCCACAAGATCTTTTTATGTTTTCTAACTGACCACTCAACTGGAGAGAAGGTGGATGAGAGGTTATGAAAAATTGAATAGAATAGCCCTAAAACAAATTAAAATGGATGAAAGAAAGAATGGGATTTCCCATTCACTTGCAGTGCCATGTGTTTCCCACTCATATAATATCTCTATAATGCAGATAGTACATTTTAAAATGTTGAAATGAATTTTCATGATGTATCTGATACTTGCTAATGCTGCAAAATCCAAATTTAACCTCTAATATCAGGGCTTGAAATGACAGCCAGTCAGTAGCCAGTCATGATGATCGGCCAAATTAGTTTTAGTTCAGTGATATCTTGTTTCTGGCTCAACGTTACTTGTCAAAATGACAAGCAAGGCAAAGATTTGACCAGAAAAGTTCTAATTCCCGCCGGTCACATTCTTTGATGACCGGCCAAATTAGTTTTGGTTCAGTCATACCTTGTTTCTGTCAAAATGACCGCCAAGGCAAAGATTTGACCAGACAAGTTCCAATTCCCGCCGGTAACATTGTTTGATGACTGGCAATTATTTCAAGCCCTGTAGTAGATGTGTCACTCTGTATATTGGTGAGTATGGTTAGTGTTATTAAAGGACTATCAAGGCTTGTGGTTGTTGCTCAGCCAACTTAATCCATCATATAGTCCGTCACCTCTTGTTGCACAGGCTGGTTGTACATACCAGTTTCTGTCTCTTATTTTTGTTAGGCCAAGTCTTTCTTGGACTTCATGTGGTTTCATAGCTGTGAAAAAAGGAATTACATTACTTTTGTCTTTATCTGTGTGGAGCAATAAAAACAGTCAGCTGTGGTAATGTATTTTGTACGGTCTCTTTAAAGTGTTAACTTTATAATCAGGCAACCAATACGAATAATTTCTCAAAGGAAATAACGAGTTGCTAATTACAGCCATTCTCAGTCACATGTGCCAGTTCCAAACTGAATATTTTAATACAAGAATGATTCAGTGTATGTCTGTTGTTTGAATAAAGAATATTTCTTTTGCCAAATGCTTCATCAATGCTAGAGTTGTCTCGAGGTACAGTTTTTAACTTCGCTAATAACACTGAAACACAAAGTTTGGGCAACTTTTTTCTTCACCTTAGCGAATTCTAAAATATCTTATGATTGTTTCTCATAAATATATATTCGAAGCTATTAGGTGCAGGTGAACAGCCAGTTAACTTAGAAATGCTTTTGATTGATGATGTCCACCAAGTTCACGTCTGGAGGTGAGACATTTTGTCTCAGACTAGCTGGCACGTGTGACTAAGAACGGCTGTATGTAACATTTTTGATCCCTTAAACATGACTTTCTAAGAACACTAAAATTGCTATTAATGAAATAATAAACGATAAATGAGAATCCAGCTAAACTCACCATCCGGTAAATCTTGCTTGTTAGCAAAGACAAGAATGATTGCATCCTTCATTTCCCTATCACTGATAATTCTATTAAGTTCACTTTTAGCTTCATCAATTCTATCCCTGTCTGCACAATCTACTACGAAGATTAGTCCTTGAGTCCCTGCGAAGTAATGCCGCCATAATGGTCTGATCTTGTCCTGCCCTCCAACATCCTAAAACATTTATTTCAAATATCAATCAATATATTTAGAACAGTCAATTAAATCAATTTATAGAATTATATTTAAAGCTGTAGGGCCATGCACTTGAGTACGTATTGTCTGTTATCTAATGGGAAGCACAGGAGGCGTAGCAGTGAGAGCAACATCTGGCAGGGTTTCCCTGGTGTTGGTGATATGGCAGCAAAGTGTTTGTTAATGCATTCCATACTTACCCAGACATTAAATTTAACTTTTTGAAAAGTTACTGTTTCTACATTAAATCCTACTGTTGGTATAGTGGTGACAGACTGCCCTAATTTCATCTTATAAAGTATAGCTGATAACAAGTTAAGGATTCTTAGCATGATTGTCACAGTGACCTCCTGGACAGAAATACAGACAGCACTGGGGAATACAATAGGGACCTTAAGATACACAATAGGAGCAAGGACGGTGACACCAGACGATGCCGTGATAAAGTTTTCAAAACAGTTTTCCATGTGTGTCCTGTCCTCCTTGCTGTTGCCGTCCTTCCTAGAGAGAATGGCAATGCTGACGAGGTTGTCAGTGACCCACAGGAACAAGCAAGGAGAGTATAGACACAGACATTGGGACAACACTTGACTACATAAGAAAGCAGAATATAGAAAAAAGGCATGGCACAGCATGGGTATTTTGATAGCCAGCCAAAGACAGGCACAACTGATTCAGAATTTCTGAAAGTCAGTGCATGGCCTTTTCTGATATAGGAAACATAATGCATTGTGGTCTAGCTTGGGTACAATATATGGTTATTTGTACCCAAGCTAGACCAGAATGCACATTGTTCCCCACATTCACAAAAATACCTATTGATAGAAGGTCAAAACCTTTCATGCATTGTGGTCTGGCTTGGGAACAATATATGGTATTTGTACCCAAGCTGGACTAGAATGCACCTTGTTTGCCAAATTCACAAATTGATATAAGGACTTGAAACCTTTAAATGCTACCTGTTGGTAAATAAAGAGCTGTCAATCAACTGTCATATTTTTCAAGGATACTTGTTTTTCCTGCAGCATCTAACCCAAGCATAAGTATTCTCATTTCTTTGTTTCCAAATATCTTT
Source organism: Anthopleura xanthogrammica (assembly GCA_964019055.1). Lineage (NCBI taxonomy): Eukaryota > Metazoa > Cnidaria > Anthozoa > Actiniaria > Actiniidae > Anthopleura > Anthopleura xanthogrammica. The sequence continues at coordinate 7,710,103 of OZ025218.1, read as the reverse complement.
GACAAAAGCTTCCCCATTGTGTAGCCTTATTTCAGATACCTAAAAAGACAAAAAAATTAGTGTATTTTGACTACATTTCCGTGGTTCACACATTATAAGCCACAGCATATATATTGGAAGAAAAGAAAACTGTCTGTTGATCAGTCTGATATATAATAGTAAAGAAATAATATTTCTATCTACCATATTCTTGGTAGGCTCTTATAAAAACTAATAGCTTGTGGGGCTGTGTATCTTCCACATACACTTGATTAGCAGTTAATATATTCAAATATTTTAAATACAAAATTCTTGTCTCACACTGAAGTTGAATTTGCAAATTAATACTGAATGTAATATAGACCATTGCAACAAACTTTTTATTAAGCTAAATCAGAGTTCTACCACACATGTATATAAGAAGATTATATATCAAATTATACTCCAAAATATAATGCATTAGCTTGTGTTAGATTAGTCATTTGTATCTTTATGAAATGTTTTCATAATAATTCTCTTTGTTTTGATTAATGTAACCTCAATAAAACTTGAAATACAATCTAAAATGTGAATCTATTTTGAGAACACAACTTCTGGATGAATCTTTGCCTACAGGCTAATACTACCTGCTGACGGACTTATATCCAATCAGTAAGCTCTAGGGTATACTCACACCACAAGATCTTTAATAATATATTAATAATTAATAGGTGTTATTAATCCCTGATTTAATTAAAGATTCAACCATGTGCAAGACTACGCTTTGGTTGGCAATGCCATTCAGGATATTATTGTAAAGGAGTATTAAAATTCATATTCATATTCATTAATTAAGTTACGTTATATTATTATTAGACAATAGACTTGAATAAGAAACTAACATGCAATATTTGTATTTAATATTCTATTTATAAGCAAATAATTTTTTTTTCTCAAGGTATAATAAGAACTACACAATTTGCTATCTAGGCCCTTCTAGATAGAATTAGAATATAGAAGTTGATTTTTGTGGAGGGAGGAAAATCAGATAACCTGGAGAAAAACCCTTGAAGCACAGGAGAAAAGCAACAAATAACAACTCTACTCACATACAACATCAGGTTACAGACAAATGCTCTCACTGCTATGCCACCCATGCTTCTCACATATTTAAAAAATCATTTAAAAAATGTTTAATAATTTATAAAGAAATGCTGCACTGTACATATATTTATATTGAGGCAATTGATGAAATTATATAAATATGGTAGAGATATATAGAATTACAAATTGAGGCTTCGTACATGATGTTGGGTTTACAATGCGATGAATATTAATGCTGTGGTTGCAGTAAACTTCATGTGTCCAGAATCACAGGTATTTGCATTCATAGACAGGTGAAATTGAATAAATGAATGAAATTTGAAAGAATGCAAGAATGATATCACGATGCAAGAATGTATGGCATTTCCTTTAGACTTTTAATTTGTGTATTTTTCGATCCTGTTAGAAAATCATGGTTTATTTTTAGCTATTATTCTAGCATTTAGGATTCCTCAGTTCAAGCAGTTTAGGCATGATATTTCACTGACAGTACATATACTTTGATAATATAATCTCATAATCTATCTATAATCTGTGAGAATATATACTACTAAATTCCAAAATTAACTTAATAAGGAATACAGGATAGACTTTTTGTTTTATAGATAAGACTTACGCATCTTACATCAAACAGTGGAAGCATGATACATCATATGTCACATATATATACACTCAATAATCTAGAACATTTAACTAAGATGAGAAATTAAAATAAGAAAATTACATATTTTATATGAATTCACCTGTTAGAAGATATACTTGTTTGAATTCAAATATGTACTGTAACTAGACAAAATCTGAGAAGTATTGCACAGATATTTTTTCGATTGCATAATAAGATATTACAAGTTGAACATTGTACTTCCGGAAACTTCGAACTGACTGTCTCAAGATCTAAAATTACACGCAAATCTGCACTTTGAAATTGCAAAACAAAAACAAAAAACTACAAAAAAAACATTTAATGAAGAATAACTTTATTAAAACAGAGTTAGAAATTCCATATTTGGTGTAAGAGAAATCGGTGGTCAAAGTTTTTGAGCTTCAAGAATTTTTACATGTACAGTCAAAGAGGCAAAATAAAAACTTGTCTTTGTAAATAAAAATGGAAGAATAATAAATGTTAGAAGCGGAAAATTATTTCTGATTTGCAGATACATTAAATTCTGTAAAAGGAGATTTAATTTATTAAAGTTTTAGAGGGTTTGTATTCGTAATTCATAAACAATCGTGAGGAAACTGTTGAATCCATGGAAGTGTGTAAAGGAACCTGGAAAAAGTGTCGGAAAGTCGACCTCACGAAATATAAAAATTAAATGTCTTTAAATGACCAATAAACTTCACAATAGGAAGAAACAAACTTCCAATTGACTTGACAATTATTAACAAAATGATCGGGATGCTACGAGAGGAAATATTTTGATATTTTCAACCATATTCGAGTAAATTTTACGATTATGAAATTGTACTATGTAGTGCCTCTCAAACCGATCTGGCCAAAAAATATCGGAGTTCAGACCCAGGATCAAAACAATAGGGTCTCATACCTTAAGTACAAATGCCCCCTTCCGGTTTGAAAGGTTTTAAGAGTACCTAAGAAGAGATCCCATTACATTGACATTTATCCACAAATGTTGGAAAATTTTCCTTCACTGTATTTTTACCATACCTTCAGCTCTGCCTCCTTGTATGTCTTCCTGCGCCGGCCAAACGCCGGGATTTCCCGTTAAACACAAGACCAATAGTTGGTTGTTCGATTTCGAGAGGAATTGTAAGGTTTTAGTTTCGATTTGACTGGGAAAATTAGGGAAGAATAATGGTAGTAGGAATCTTCATGGGCGTGCCAGTCAATTCATGATGGCGGCCGTTGGAAATAAGCCGCTTTAGTGCCAGGACCTCACGGGATAAACTGGTTCCCTTCCGACTCTTCCAACCCCCCCCCCCCCCCCCCCCTGATTTTATTAGTCATCAATTCTTTTTATCCTACGAATTTCAGATTATAAAATATCACTGGAGGAATATTTATGTATCATTTTCTCCATTTCTCTCTTATTTTTTTGTTTTCATTCACTGAAAATTCTATGAAAGTAAATTTCAAATAATGGGATTGTTGGAATTTTTCATAACTTATCATCTTGTTATTTCTACTCTTTTCCTTAGCGTGTAGGGATGATTATAATGTTCGAAATGAATTTCTGTTTTGTGCAATGCATTTGGATTAGTTTTTCTCCCTCTCAGTTCGGATTATTCCTTGCTCATTATTTCAAAAAATAAATCCGAGGAGTTTAAGAGTAATTCAACTTTTTTCCCCACCTTTGCATGTGTAACAGAATCTTAACAGAAATTTCTTTTATAAAGCATTAATTTAATTCCAGCGTTTTTTTTTTTCTATTTGAGCTCTCTCTCCTATTTGTTTAATTCTTTCAATTTTCCATTTCTCGTTGTTGACGTCTACCTTCCCAATTTTAACTAGTTTCTCCCTTCCTTTCCTTGTTATATATTTTGACTGTCTAATTTTCGACACTGCATCCTTTTGAGAGAAAAAAAAAGATCGAATGGCTGGGAACAAACATTTCAAATGACTTCACCATTGTGAAAAAATTAAATTATTTAATTCCAATCAAACTTCATCATATGTCACCCTCTGTTTTTAGTAAGACGTCACAGCTTATGGAACGCATCAATAAATCGTTGGATTCCAGAGAATCTAAAATATTGTAACGCGACGCGGAAAACTTTTCCAAACTCAATCTTTTCCGCATGTCATTCTACGTCCGTTCCGTCCGTTTAACCTTCGTAGCACATCGGAAATACGAACTATTTCCGAGCACCCAGCGAAAATTATACGAGCTCCATAATGCCTTTCGATGATAGGCGTGTAATATGGCGGAAAAGTTCTCTACCGAAGTCTTGAAGTTGAAGGTGAAAACGCGACTGAATTTTACCACACAGGCTTAACAAGACAAAACTACACGCTAGTAGATTTAAAGAAGGAACTATTTTCCGCCCTGGGAACGTTGGATTTGTATTTAAAGACTTGGAATACTAATTTTTTTAGCTGGGCGTTAGTTGGGGCTCGGCAAGCGAACTTCTAGAGCTCAACTCTTCAACTGTGTGTAGGTATGATTCGTTTGCTTTTCTATCATTTCCTTTTACACCGTATAACAGCACCAAATATTCTAAAAACAGCGGAAGAGCTTTAGTATTTGAAGGTTAGGTGAAACTGAAACACTCGAAATGCTTTCGTAAACGATAAAGAAATTGTTCTGCGCGCGTCATGTTGACCATCTTGTTGTTGAATGCAACCAATAGTTCACATCTCAACATTTATCAACCTCATCTCGACGACACAACGCTTTATAGACCAGTTATAGTCCCCTTCAACTAACACTAAAATATAACAACTCAAAAATCTAAAATTTAGCTTCAAGAATCAGCTTAGTTAGCGAAATTTTTAAGTGTCTCGAAGCATGGTTCTGACCGGCGATATTAACATTGTTAACTCTAGAAGCTAAATACCATCTTTCTAATCTCTTTGGAGATATAAAACCCAAAGGTTTTGAATATTTAAATTGCCTTCCACCTCCTTAGAATTAGTGTTGACTAAACCTTGTCATTTTTGAAACTTCTAAAATTATAAGTTTTGGCATTCAACTGTAACATTTTCTAGTTCTGAAGCAGATTGTTTTAATATTTTAACCATAAACATAAGATTTACTCACTAAGGACGCTTCCTTATTCACGAATTTTTCTTTGAATTGTAAAATCAATTTGTCACTTCAAATGGGTTCTTCTTAACACATCATAATTCCTTGTATTACTGTTTAAATTAGAGATTATTATTTTAGGTATTTGTTTACATTTGGTTTTGTAAATGTTTGTTTCAGAAACTCCATCCAATTGTGTCTTCACAAAGATTACCTTGTTTCACACCTTTTCTTAAAGATCTGACATTTAATTTTTTTGTACCTTGTATTGAAAAAAAAAATTGCAGTAAAATATTCCCTAACATTCCATTTACTCTTAGATACCACAATCTAACCAATTCAGTGGCTTTCATAAATTTGATTGGAAAATATATACCAAATATAGATCCATTATATGTATGTATATCATCTATATGACTTGCTTATAAATTTTGAGTTAGCGGCATTTAGATGTCAAGAACAGGTTTCCAGGTGTTCTACAGCATTATTATGATGTTAGGACCATATCTTCATACCACTTATACCTGTTTTTGAGTGTTCTAGTATCCAGTAGGGATAAGCATAGGGCTGGACCCCTAAGGAGAAGCTGGTACAATAGGGTTTAGAGGAATGCTTCGAACAACAGGTGTTAGGTAGTACAGCAGTGTGTTAAATAACACTATAAAATTGTACTTTTGAACATAAATGTACTTAATGTGAAGTTGTTAAAATGAACTATAGATAGTGGAATGTGTTAAATATAAGATATCTTTTAGAGCAAAGAAAAAACTGTTTCTTGAGATTTTATGCTTTTCCAACATATATTTTTATTTGCTGTGTTGAAAGTGAATCAAAACAATGTCTGGAAGCTAAAGATTGCCAGGGATTTCATTACAAGCCTGTGACTGGCAAATGCCAGAGTGTACTTTCCATATCTGAGCTGCCTACTTTTTTGATTCCATGTCCCAGTTGTACCTTTAAATGTTAAGGTTTTTTTACAGACCTTCGAATTCATAAAATACCGCTTTGTTCCTTGACTACAGATTCATTTACGCAGGGTTAGCCTCGATTTTTACGCAGAATATTCATGTATTCCAGTGAAGGTCTGTGGAATTTCAAAGTGTTTGTATTGTTGAAGTGTCGCATTCTTTACTTTACTGTTGGTATTTGTGAATATTTAGACACTGAAAAGAGGCTAAACCTGGATGAATGCATCTGTAATCAAGGAACACAGCCATTTTTACAAATTTGAAAAAGGACTTTTTAGTAAACCATCAACAAAGTTGAAATTTAATAAAATCCAATCCAATTTTGCTCAATATTTACCCATTTCAAACCAATTGTCACTCCCTTGAGAATATGGTTCTTTGTTTCAGTCATCCATGATAATTCATCTACTCGAGCATTCCTAGTAATTAAAGAAATAATACTCAAGGGAATGACATGAGGTCTGACAAAAAGTTAGTTCTGTAGTTATATTTAAAAAAAAATCAAAATATTTAATAATGATAATAATATAATTTGATTCTTAAGCGCATTATGATATCAATGCTCTTACAATAAACCAGAAATAAATAAATAAGTAAATAAATGAATTATATTATATTTATATTATATAGAACACTCTCATCCGAAGAAACAGGGTGTGCAAACATTTTGTGGTGGTTATTGAACTTATTGAACTAAGTTGTTCCTATTTTTTTTAGTTAATTACCTTCTAGGTTTTACAAGGAGTCAAGATGGGGAGCATCATTGGAAAGATTTTCCGCAATAAGGAAATGAGAATATTAATGTTAGGACTTGATGCTGCAGGAAAGACAAGTATCCTTTAAAAAATGATATACCTAGAAAGCAGATTGCAAGACTTTTGGATGATAAAAAGCTTCTCTTAACAGGTTGAATATTTTTTGTCAGCTACAACATAGCTGATCTCCTAGGAACCATCCTCTAAATTGTTTCCCAGGAAGCCTATGGTGTGACATTTACATGGTTTACAAGGCAGTCTTTGGGGTGCCCTATGCTTCCTTGCAACTACTCTCGCATGCAACCAGCTCTAGTTATGACCATGATTTTGAAACCCCATTTGCATTGCCACTAATAGGAACTCATTCTTGTTAGTGACAGCTCTAGTTACAACCACTTTTTTTAATTTCCTGTGGTGGTCGCTATCAGAGCTTGGGCGGGATCATTTTATATATTTAGGTTCAAATGTCAAGCTTACTAAATCAACAAAAATAATATTTGTAGAGCTCCTTAATTCTTGAAAAGCTATACTGTACAAGTTAAAGTTGGGACAGTCTGTCACTACTATTCCAACAGTGGGATTCAATGTTGAAACAGTCACTTACAAAAAAATAAAGTTTAATGTTTGGGTAAGTATGATAATGATGTATTGAACTACTATTCTTACAGTGGGATTCAATGTTGAAACAGTCACTTACAAAAAAATAAAGTTTAATGTTTGGGTAAGTATGATAATGATGTATTGAACTGATAATGACCAGTGGTTACTAGTTGGGACTGCGTTGATGTCTACTGCATAGGCCCCTCACAATATGTTGGAAAATTTGCAAATTTTATGCCAAAGTTATTGATATGACTCCACCAATGTCATCAAAGGGGTCGACGTGACTTCAAGTATCTGGACAATTTATTTTTTCCAAATTACAAGCTAATTTTTTAATTAATCTCTTAATAGGATGTCGGAGGTCAAGACAAGATTCGGCCCTTGTGGCGGCACTACTACACTGGTACACAAGGGCTAATTTTTGTAGTAGACTCTGCAGATCAGGATAGGATTGACGAAGCTAAAGATGAACTACACAAGATCATTAATGACAGGGAAATGAAGGATTGTATTATATTAGTATTTGCTAACAAAATGGATTTACCTGATGGTAAGTTTTGTGTCACAGTGCATTTCACATAACTCTTGACAAGAGATTCTAAATTTTGCCCAGAAGTTCCAAAGTTCAAGTCGTACTTTAAAAGTTCAAAATGAACTTTGTTGGTGAACTTCAAACTTACTTCCTGCGTAAATTCGGTAGTTCGATAGAATCAACTTTGTGGTTTACAATGAGCTTGGTAGTGATGAGTTGCTTCATAAGGCAGGATATAGCTTTGCCTAAAGAGGTTGGCTTTGGAGAGAAAGAAGATAACTTCAAGGAGAAAACCTCAATATTATTGAATTACCTGAATTTCTTTTTATCCCCATTTATCTGTTTGTTTGTGCAAGGGTGGATTTTAGGGGGGGGCAGTAGGGTTGCAGCCAAGTTTTTATAAATGTAGATTCCTGGATACACCCTGACCAGTCCACATGTCTGTCTGTTCGTCTGTCTCTGTGTGTGTACTACCTTTTTGTCTGTCTGTCTGCCTGTCTATGTATCTGTCCATTAACTGTATGTTTGCGGTAGTAGTTCTTTATATTAATGCCCTTCATGATCTTTTCCAGCACTCAAGCCTCATCAAATTGAGGAAAGATTTAACCTTTCAAAATACAGAGATAGGAAGTGGTATGTTCAACCTTCGTGTGCAACTACAGGTGACGGCCTCTATGAAGGCTTGACATGGCTCAACAATAACTACAAATCATGATTAAAACACCTTTAATACCACAAGAATCCAACTTCATAAGCAAAAAAAAAGAAACTTTAAAGGGAAGCACGGAAAGTACAGTGGAGTGATGTAATCCCCATGAATGAGACTAGGAAATTGTAAGCAGTTATGGATTCTTCTTTTATAGCGATGTGTATAGAACATGAAGTGTTCCTTTTGTTCTAAAAAATATTCAATTTAGAGGGTACGTTGAGAATGTTTAGTATATTTGTATAATAATCAATCAACAAGTGTTGTCCGTTAGGCAATATTGTGATTATCCTGTCAGATATAATGAACTAATTCCAGTCCTAGTTTGCAAATATATATATATAGCTCTCAAACACAAAATCACCCTCTTGGTTTTTATGTTTCATTGAGAATTTCAATTTTTGTACACCTTAAAATTGCATTGTAACATCACTGTTGCAGTCATTGCTCTCTTAGGGGGCTTTTGCAACAATAGATACTCTATAATCTCTAATACCCAAATGAACTGCAAGTCCATAGATATTTGAACTGTAGCCCATGAAGGCGTCCAGAGATGCCTGATTGTTTTAGTATGATGAAACCAGTTGGACAGTAATTTATATAATAACAAAAGCTATTTCAATCCTTGGCAGTATTTTGATTTGTTTTTCTCTACTCATGATCTATGAATAATATATTAACTGTCAGGGCTGAAAATAATGGCTAGTCAGTCAATGGTCATGATGACTAGCCACCTTCGTTATAGCTCCGTCATACCTCATTTCTGGCTCAATGTTACTGGTCAAAATTTGATAGGAGAAGTTCTAATTCTGGCTGGACATTAACCAATGACTGGCCATTACTTTTAGCCTTTCTTATAGTGACGTAGCCAATCAGAATCATGGTGTAATAATCCACAGAGTTTGTTTATACTAATTTTCTCAAGATTATTGTGTGCTAGTCCACCAGAGATGTAATTGGAGAAAATTTACTAAAAGAATGGTAAGGAATTTTACTAAGTCTGTGACTTGCTAACACTCTAACTTTCCACAAACTTATAAGGGTTAGTGCAGGTCTTCATCTGTTTTCATTGCTGCTCCAGACAGAAGCCGGAACAGATTAATTGGCAGTAGACTATAGTCAATAAGATATATTGGCAGAGTAGTGTTCTATGTACCTTTCGGTACTCTACCACTTTGATTGACAGTATTCTAGTGCCGATTAATCTGTTGCAACTTTTGTCTTGATCAGCCGTAAATGAGCTATGAAAAGAGTGGTAATGGTCCATAAAGCCTGAATTTTGTTTATGACCACGTTGAAGTCTGAATTGGAGTTGGAAGCAGTTCATGCGTGAAATTACAAGTGAAAACGTCTCGTCATAAGTGTAAGCACCATCCAAGTAGATGGAAACATTCCAATCCACAACCTCTGATTCAGAAATCTTCTGACTCCGATTCAAACTCCATCTCCAAACTATGCTTACTAAGATTAGTTTCTTTACAAATTCCTTTACTTCAAGATGTTGTTCTATTCTAAAGGGCCAGGGATTAAAGGCCGAGTTGCATGACCACAGGTGATCAATATCATGTATATCTCAGTAAAGCTAAACAATCTAGATCACTCCAGTCTTATAGTTAACATTGAGAACAAAAAAATGAGAAATTGGAAAATTTGTAGTTGGAAATTATTTTACAAAAAAGGAGATCTTTTTTTACACAAGTTGGTCAGATTGCTGAGACATCTATTTTCTTTGCTCAAAATATGTTACGTTTCATTTTAATGATCACACTTGATGTAACTTGGCCACTGCCGTTTTTAAAACTTTCATCAAACAGACATATCATTAGAAGTTTTTCATGATCATCTGCTGGAAGGGCACGTGCTAGAGTTAAGAACAATAGAATCCCTTTACTCTGGAGAATTGAACCCTCATGTAAAATGATTGTATCGTTCCTACTCTCCAATACCCAGTTTCGCATTGCATACAAACCACTGTTTTGAAGACCACAGCCTCATTTGCACAGGCTTAGTCTCGTTTATAAGTTAGCTATTCACAGACACCATTAAAAGTCCATAGGATTTCAAACCATTTGTATTATTCAACTTGCACATTCTTTACATTGCAGTTGACTTTTACAAATGATTTGCCATTAAATGAGGCTAGGCCTGTGCAACTAAGTCTAGTCTTCAAAAACAGTGGTATGCATCAAATGCAAAACTGGTGTTGATATGGCTGCCTGTCACGTGATTGCTCAAAATCTCTTGTATTTCCCCCAAAGGTATAAATGTTAAATATTACAAGCATAACATTTAAGGTGAACTATCAACAAAGTAAAAATTAGTTAGCTATTGTACATCAAAATCTTAGCTAGTATAATAATATTAACCTTTATTGAGCCTTTAGAACAATTTCTTATACCATCTAAAATGAGGAAAAAAGCCCTAAGACGTAAGTTCAAGTGTATTTTTTTCTTCTAGGTAGATTCAAAAGAGTATTATAACTTTATTCTACAAATTAGACATGTCTAGCTGTGTCTATAGTTTTTACGCAGAATCCTTCAGCAAGTAGATTACTAGCTGGTCTTTGTTTTCCCAAAAGTAGTAGATTGGTGTAAAATTTAACCTTTAGAAGTGTGAGAGGGTATGACCTTTTCTTGGTGAGGGATGGGGAGAGGAAATTAAAATTGGCTGAAACTATTAACTCTGACGTCTTTGCAAAGCTTTTAAAGCATTTTAGTTCTCTTCTCTTAATTGCCTTATCATCGTTATGAAAAGGTTAACATTTCATTGAAAAATGTTCCCCAACCCAACCATCTTTTTGAGAAGGTCTTTCTCTAACAAGCACTTTTACTAGCAAGCCATGGATATAATATAATAAAATAATGTAGTCTGTTCTCAGTGCCATGGGTCTTGACGTCCAGACCTGGCTGTTTTAGCAGCAGAAGACTATGGAGTTTATCCTTAAAAAATGCTGAAGGAAGATCTGCTGGCAGATTGCCTACCCTCATTATATTTCTTGTCCGTCTTCAATTATTTGATACTAGTTGATTTTTCATTTGATTTATATAAATGTGTATAATTTGTTGTGAATAATTTGCACTTCTAAGAAAACGTTTGCCAGTTTCAATAGATTTTCATTGTGATTATTGTGTGCACAGGAATTGGGTGGTAACAAAACAAGTAAAACAAAACATTGAAGGGGACTGGAACCCAGCACAAATATTAGTAAGATTGAAAATTTGATTGAGTTTTGGGAAATTGAACGAAATTGTGATATTTTTAAAATTTCTAAAATACAGAGAACGTACAGTGTGGCTGGACGTTTGGAGGGACACCATACATTTCTCTGTAATTTTGGCAGTGTTTGAATGCTCATGTCATTGTTTCTATGAAGTCGAAGAAGTCCTGAAACTTGGTCAGAAAGCTTGTTGCATGTTGATCTTTCAAGTGATGGGGTCAGTTTTTTCTGGAACCTTAATTAAATAAGTTTTCCAAACTCGGACACAGTCTGTTGCTTGTTTTGTTACCAGCTAATAATAGTTTTAGTATCATGACTATGGTACAAATTTCTTCTTAATTAAACACTTTAACCTTGTAACGATAACTATTCTCTATTATTGCAAAAGATTCTCCAAGCTGTATAGAAATAGCCAATGTAAAACATTATGTGAAGATAATTATTAAAAGTAATACCCATAATTACTTTTGATTCTTGAAAGTTGTTATTAATTCAAATTGGGAAGCACGGGTGGCATAGTGATGAGAGCGCTCGCCTCTCATCGTTGTGCCCCAGGTTGAGTCCCACCGGTGTCATGCGAGTAGAGTTGCATGTTGGTTCTCCTCTGTGCTTGGAGAGTTGTTCTCTGGTTTTCCTCCCTCTGCAAAAATCAACTTCTAAATTCCAATTGGAATCCAGTAGAAGAAGAGATACTCTGTGGAATCCACTGTTATTCCCATTTATTTATTCATTTATCCCATTAGAGTGCAAATAATATAACCGTGAAATAGATAGCAAGAAATAGGAGATAGTTAGTGCTTAGTTAGGCAAGACATAGGAAATAAGCGAGGCATGACAGGAGCACGGGCTTTTTCTAGATCAACGACTCAGTGCACAAAAGAATGTGTTTCTGACGTTTAATGAGTTAAAAATGAAGACACAGGTCAATAAATCAAGACGCAGATACAACTATTCGAATTGTAATACTGATAGATTAATGTGGAATAAAAGTTTGTTCAAATTATCACGGTTGTTTTTTTTATTCCGCATTACAAAACCGCAGCGTAGCGGTGATCATTTGACTAATTAAACATGCTTGCACGTGCAAGACCCGTCACGGCTCGCTTATTTCTCCACTAATCAAATTTAGGCAGAACTTAGGACATAATTAGTCATTAGTTAGCTAGCTAACTATTTCACGGTTATATTATTTGCACTCTATTATTCATTTAATTGTATCAATAAGAGAACCTTGTGTAGCATGGGGGATGTTTTTTTTTATGATGTCATCATAATAAACAATTATTGGATGAGGTTGAGCATGATATTTAACAATTAGTCCTCGAGTCCGAATGGTCTCGAATGACTCGTAGGCCATGAGGGCGAGAGGTCTAATTGTTTTAGTAAAAACCTACTAATCGGTCCAATAAAAGGATGCAAAAAGTTTTGGATTTTGCTTTAAATATGTATTTTTTGGTTTTCAAAACCGGCGCTTTTCGCTACTAGAGGTCTATCACTAATAGACCCCTAGTAGCTCAGCCAATCACAGGGCTCGATTGGTGATAGACCATTAGTAGGTTTTTTCTAATTAACAATTAGAAGACGAACTCGAGATTTCTATCGGCTGATAGTTGACGAGGGGCTCCGGCCCCGAGTCAACTATCAAAGCCGATAGAAATCGAGAGTGAGTCTTCTAATTGTTTTAGTAAAAATCTCAACTAAACTATACTATACTAAACTAAACTAAACTTCACAAAAGCGCAAAGGAAAAGCCGCCATTTTTTCAAAACAAGTCCGGCTTTCTCTACCCACTATCTATCGGCTGATAGATAGTGAGTACGTTAGCCAATCAGAATGCAGGATTTGCAATAGTATAGTAGTAGAATTTTACTAACATAAATTAGCAAGACAGAGGCCGTGTTATCTGCTGAAGCCATAGGCAGATAAAACGGCTGAAGTCCTGAAAATTTACGATATCATGCAAAAACCAAATTCAATAATTGTTTTATTATGCATTTTGTAAACTAAGAATAAGGATTAAATCTGCTTTTGAAAAAATGGCAAATCAATTCCCATTTCCATTGTGACCTTGAGTGAATTCGACATGATAAATGTATTATCTGTAGGTACTACGTGATAGATGTATTATCAGTAGGTAACACATGATATCAGGGATTGGCTGAGAGCCCTTAACCAATCAGAATTTAGAGACTGAGTAAAATGTATAATGATTTATATGATGGAAAGTGATGGTCAAAACATCAACCAAGTTAATTCAAAAATAGAACTCTAATTCCCTGGTGTCACTTGATGTCATTTCCTGTCTCATGCAGACTGTTTATTCATTCACCTGAGAAAACAGAGTCAACGTTTTTTTGCTCGTTCCCCTGCGTGCTTTTTTTTCTCAGGGTAACTGTTCATTAGCTGAATCATAGCTTATTTTTTAATATAATTCTTTCTGTTTAACAGTATATGGAGGTAAGGAGGACCATATTTTCCGATAACATACTTACTAGTGATGACTAGCTCGTTATAAAATAATTTGAGCACTGGGGTTATGATTAATGATGATTACATTTAAATAAATTCAGCCATAAGTGTAAATGATAACATATGCTCCAAATTGTGGTCAAACACTGACGTCAACCATTTGTTGTCAACCAGAAAGAATTCTATTAAACACTTGGCATTCAGCTGATGACTTTATTCTGTATGAGACATAATATGAAATGTCAAGTGACCCAGTAATTATGTAGTCAACACTCTCGCCAGTACTGTACCCTACTGAACATTAGTATAATTATGATAAATTGATGAGATTAAAATACATACTTTATCAGCTGATTGAAACCCAGCAATTTTCCAAAGATTCCCCATTATTTCATAAATTCATATTACAAACACACTCCCATGCAATCTCTATTTTCAACTTGAGAGTTCACCTTCCTATTGTGCATCCTGCAAAGATTGTAACTGAGAGATGTTAAAGAGCTGTGAAAACACAGAATATCTTGATCATACTGTAGATTTTATTCCAATATGTTAATTCGAATTGTTTTGGCCATACAAATTATACAAAATGCTGTGAGATGCATAGGGGACTAACCTCCTTACATTCCATCCCCTTGCAGTGAAACTTTGATATATACTTTCATTCCATTGGACCTCAGTTATTGCTAGTTATTAACACTTGCATCGGCACCAGCAGCATTCACTTGCAACACCAGGTATGACTTAATTTTGTCCACCATACAGACCTTGTACAGCCTACTCTCCAACTTGCTGTTTATAAATAGGCCAATGAATACTGGGATAGATGTCTTTATTTAGCTTGGGTGTTAATGTTTTCTCATTTCAGACCATGTGTTATTCTCAGGAGAATAAGATTCTTTGTTTGAGTTGTATCCATATTCTTGTGTCTTCTCATGCGCAACTGTCAAGCAAAGAAATGATACTCTAGGGAATGACACATGGTCTGAAAAGCTAGGGAAAATATATTTTATGCCCAAGCTAAAGACTCGGGTCTAGCTATTGGGTGGCAAAAAGCACATGTCTGCATACATTGCTTGATGTTTGTACTAATGTGTTGCAAGTATGACCCTGCAGGCCTTATCAACTCTCCTGATCAATCATTAATGAGCCCTTCTTTTGATGAGAGTTCATATGTTTAGACAACTGACTGGCTCGAATAAATGACTTGCTGCAAACAAAACATTTATAAGGTTTATCATCTGAATGAGTCAACCTGTGTCGATTTAAAACAAACAGTCTAGCAAATGATTTGCCACATTCCTTACATTCAAAATCCTTACTTCCTTTATGAAGAACCAAGTGTCTTGACAGCCCAGTGTACTGAGTAAAAGATTTATTACATTCCGTACACTTAAATGGCTTTAATCCTTTGTGCGACAGCAAGTGCCGCGTCACATTATATGCCTGCTGGTATGACTTATGGCATTTGGGGCACTTGAATGGACCTTCCTTGGACATCTTGTTTGTTCCATCACGCTGTTCATGCAATCTTAAATGTCTTATGAGTGATTCTGACCTTGTGAAGCTAGTGTTACAAATGTTACAAAGATGAGCTTGTTGATTGTTATGAGCTGTCTTAGTGTGGCGTGTTAGGTGAGATGAGCTTTTGTAATGTTTTCCGCACAAATTGCAGCGGTGTTTCTTTTGATTGTTGTCTGGGTTATCTGTGGTGCCAACACCGTGGTTGACAGAGTGGTAGACAGCACCATCACTCTTATTAACTGCTGAAACGGGTTTCTCTACTGAGCTAGAAACAGCAACTGCATTCACTGTTGACACAGACATTTCCTTAACTTTGGAATCCTTTGACTTTGTTTTCACTGAAAAATTTTGGTCACCTTCTAAACACATACTTGAGTGATTTTCTGCAGTTTTAAGAACATCTCCAGCCTGCTGGCAAAGTTCCATAGCAAGCTGCAGCTCATCTTCATTCTGTACCTCTGAATTCGAAGCCATGGAGAATTTTGGACCACTTTGACCTCCATTCCAAGACGACGTAGACTGTTTTGTATCATTCTCATAGAGATACTGCAAACTGCTACAGTTACTCCCTTCAATCTCCTCCCTCCCTGAAGGATAGCTTGCACGTAAGTCTTGAAGTGGATGATCATTTTCCTCATTTCCAGATCCACTTACGACTATTCCTTCAGAATTATCTTTCCAGCTTTGAATGATGGCATCAAGTTCTTTCTTTGCCTTTTCCTGTATCTTTTTCTGATCATTATTTCCTGGATTCAGTCTTTTACTAGTACTCGGTATCTCAGCAACATTCATCTCTACTTCCTAATATGCAGTATCTGCCAAAAAAATGAATTTTAATTAGGTAAATATGGACCCCTTGCACGTGACGTCACAGCAGCTCATTTTGGAGAACAAAACAAAAGAATTCCAATATCCTGAGAATTGGAACCTATTGTTTTGTCGTCCAAAATTAGCTACATTTATAGGTTTATAGTTATTTTTATGTGCTATTTCCGCTGTGCTTCAGCATTCCTATATAAACAATGATGTAGTTAGAGATAATATATATTCTAAATCAATATTTAAGCTTATGGTTAAGCTTAACTATAATGAATGTTATATTGAAGTTTATCTGTCAGAAATAGAGGGAACGTACGTACGTAGTAGGAGTAAACAGTGTATTAGTCCACCAGCCCCCTTGCTGCGTACACCCCAATATTAAGGTGACACCGTACCAAAGGCCACTTGCATTTTGGTTCTAGTCTTAATAAGCCAAAAATAAGTTTACAAACTTAGATAATTAGGAAAAAAGTTAGCTTATAAAATGCTTAAAAGCAAATATTTCTCAATATCTGACACAAATTAGATGCTTTCCTGTTACTTCCTACAAGCTTAGATCTTGACATCTCGCGGTCAGTTTGATCAACTGGATCAAGTAAGCAAAATTTAACTTAATTTCGCCTAAGAAACCGACATCAATAATTCATGAAAATGCGCATATGATATAAATTCGAAGTTAACTTTATGATGAGCCTAGAGGAAAGTTTAATAAAGTTCTATTACTATTCCTAGAGCATTCAAATGACTCACTAAATTCACATACCTTTGCACAGACGACTTCTGCCAGAAATTGGACACCGGTAATACTATACCACAGGAAACCCAATACGTGCTTATTATTTATTCAGTTTGTGGGAGGGGTGCCGTTTCAGTTTTCATTAAATACAAAGAGAGGTTAAGAAAGCCATGGATAACATTTCAAAAACTAAATTCTAGTACGATCTGTGAGTTTATTTATATATTCTTTATTAGTTAGCCGTGCCCTGACTTAGATCAGCCCAGAGGTTGTTTCAGGGTTCAATCTGTGAGTTAGCCATGCCCTGACTTAGATCAGCCCAGAGGTTGTTTCAGGGTTTGATCTGTGAGTTAGCCGTGCCCTGACTTAGATCAGCCCAGAGGTTGTTTCAGGGTTCGATCTGTGAGTTACCCGTGCCCTGACTTAGATCAGCCCAAAGGTTGTTTCAGGGTTCAATCTGTGAGTCAGCCATGCCCTGACTTGGATAAGGTACCCAGATGTTGTCTCTGGGATTGGCAAAGTTTGACCATGACAAGTGAGCATTTATGAAGGGAAAAAAACAGCTTTGATTGGAACCAAGTTTATTTTCTACGTACAGTCTGCATTTAATTACATTTCTTGCACATTTTTCTTTCAAAGTTGCTCCAAGCCACACTCATATAATTATTAAAAACACATAGGACAGCTTCTGAGTTCAAGGGCAACTTGGTTTTGTTCCACATCCCAGCATCTTGTCATGTTAAGTGCTACACAAGCAAACAGGACTGGACAAAGGATATAAATTCTTCAAGAAGAAAGGGGCCTTATAAGTTTTCAAAGTGTACAAAAAAAGAAGAGTCTTATATAAGCAAGTCTTCAAGAAGCGAAGGGGTTAAGAGGATTAGCTGCAGGAATGTTTTTCGGACGTTGAGGTACAAGCCCAGGGGGCATTAAAGGTTGTGGAGGTTTTCGTTGCTGCTGTTGAGATTGTTGTAACTGTTGTGGAGTGAGTCGGAAGTGGAATTGTAAATAAAACTGAAAGGAAAACAAAAAATAGAATTCAGCATCATAAAACCCTTCCAACCATTAGATATTTTATAGAAGTGAGCTCAATGCTTCTCAATAGCATGTGCAGAATAGTCACCTTCACAGTTCCCTGACATCTTGAAAGGTAGCCATGCCTTTGCATTGAAGCGAGACGAACAGTGACCTTGCAATGATAGAGAGATTTGAATAATAATTTATTGTCCAAGGTGTTAAAAAAGGTCTCCATAATTACAACCTCACCATTCGTCTCAAAGGCACGGCTACCTTTCAAGATGGCACAGGAAACTGTGAAGGGAACTATTGTACAATTATTAGTAACAGTAGCAACAAAATTGGATTTTAGTGGACATCAATCAAAGTGTTTCCATAACACTGTTGGAAAACACAAAGTTTTCAAGAGCAAGTGCTATGGAAACATCTTGATTTATATCAACCAATCAATGATGAGGATTCTTCTCCTGCTATTGAGAAGTTAATGGTACTTTAAGATCAAGACATGTCAAACCTGTTTGGTGTCTCTATTCCACTGCGTCCAGAACAGCCCTTCATCTTTATCAATTTCTCTGCTTGGTATCTTTATGTTAAAGGAAAAAATTCTTAGAAGCAAAATCAATGGTTGAGAATTCAAAGCATAAATATAATTGAATTGCCATCAATCAGCCCAGAGGCTGCTTGTACTTGAAATATGAATAGCCAATTCATTTTTCCATGGAACATGGAAACATCTTTTTATGTTCATGTGAAAGGGGCTTTTGAATTTTTCATGAATGTGAAAGAGATTTTGTGATTAACTGTGATGCATGAAAAGACCAATTATTTTAACACAGTTTCATTTTGCAAAGGGGTATAGAGGACCCTGTTCCATAGGCTACTAGGTGTTACCCTCATAAAACAAGGACAATGAGTTTTCTACCTTAAAAGATATAGTTTCATATGGCTCAGCTGCAAAAAGTAGATACTGCCATGTCTTGTCTGGTGGTTCTATCCTCTGTTCATAAGCGGACATAAATCTATGTCTGGGCATAACACCCTCTGCTATTTCAGGATAATCAATCTGTTAATAAACAAAGATAATGAACATCTTATTAAGATTTTTAAACATTTCCAGCATGAACTAAGTTTAGTTAATCATGTTCCCCCGAAAGGAATTATAGGTCAAATATTAAATTGGGTTAGCATTTTCCAAGCAGAGACTAATTAGAATGTAGATTTCTCTTGTTGAATTGAGATGGAATTCTGCTTAGAGTTTACCTTAGTGGCAATTACGATCAATAAAATTTACAGAAGTAAGAACTCGTATTTCATAAATTCTCTTGGCAGAATCATGGGAAATGCTAATCAAACTATTACAATGTGGAATCCTCAATTCTGATTGGTTGACCTTAAGTTTGCACTGGAAGGTCAACTCAACTAGTGTATGATGTTTGGCCAGACAAGTGGGAATTGTCTGTTGAATGGCCAATATTTCAAACCTCTCTCACCTGGAAAAGGAGACTATGTTGACCATTTTCTGGATTTCTCTGTTTGGTTACTTAAGATAACAAAGATAACAAAGTTATGATATTAACCAGTGAAAAATGGCCAAAGAATAGAACGTATTATCAACTTTTTATAAATTATTCTTACCTTTATAACCTGGGCGACCAATCTTAACAAACTTTTTCAGTGATACTCTTGGCTTTTCCTGATAAGGCAATAAATAAGTAAGTCTAAATATATAGTTATTCTTTTAGGTTTTTAGTTGGAATCAAGGGCAGTAGTGGTGCTCTTTGTTCCCTCTTAAGTTTGGGGTCTTGGGCTCAATTCTCGGACTTCGCATCAAATGTGCAGGGGTTTCAATACAAGGCGGCTACCGGCAGTCGATCACCGGGTACTTAACTTCATACTGCCAGCTATTTTATGAATCATTCTCAATAAATAAGAAGTCAAATTAGTGCATACAGATGCCTATATTTGAATCCCATCCATCTACGTCAAATATTATTGAAACCCCTGAATGTGAATATATAGTTTATTAGGTCTCTCCCTTGATTTGAGCATTTTTCCTCCCCAAAGAAACAGTAACAATAAAAAATTAAAATTTAATTTAACCCAGAAGTAGTTTCAGGGTATCAATAAAATTTGAAGGTTTTTTTTTGCTACCAACAGATTCTCATTAACAATTCCTCCCCCACCATCAATATATTTTCCTCACTAAGGGCTGATGAGCCCCTACCAGCAAACGCTCATAGACCAAGCTGAAGCAGTTGTGCCCTCAGCGTGTATTATAGTAGCAATTATTAATAATTATTACTGTAGCAATCAACAAGATCATGATGACACTATCTTGACGGAAGTCGACTGATGACAAAGAAAAATTCACACAAACTCTTATATATGGAGTAGGGCTAAAGTTGAGAGCTTGATTCACACCCATAATAATATAAAAACACTGAACACTACAGTATTATCAAGGATGATTACTTACAAGAGCTGGTTGTGCTGGAGCATCTTTAGCTTCCTTCGCAGCACGACGAGCCCTAAAAAAAAAAATCAGAAATTGATTGGCTGTACTGACTAAGTTGTTCATGTTCAAAACATGAATTATGTGCTTTTTCAGTGCTTTTCATATTTCTGTAACCTACTGTACCAACTCCAGACATCTAGCATTTTGGTGCCATCAATCAAATTTACGATTGGTCAAGTTCATTCTTATCATGAGGTCTAGTCAATGGAATTTCCTTATTGCTGGATTGGAATAAACTTGGCCTATTGTAAGTTTGATTGATGGAAGCCAAAATGCAATATATGCATGGAGTTGGTTAGGTCAAAGAAATATGAAAAGCGCTTTAAGAATTATTGATTTTCATAACCAATTTTGATTTGATTTTGATTTGATTTTGACAAAAGATATTCATGAGTCTCTCTTGTTCATGTTCAATAAAGAATTTGCTTGAAATCAAAGATTACTTGCTACTATTGGTTGGTTGAATAGTTTGATTCTGAGACATGATGATCATTGTATTGCAGATGGGCATGGGAGCGAGATAATTTTGGACCAAAAGAGATTGTTTTTGTTTTCAATTTTTGCCTGAAATTCTCTCACTCCCATAACTGCGCAGAATTCTTTTGACAGCAACCATCACATCTCAGGGTCAAACTATTTGTTGTGAATCTCTTTTGATATATCAACCAAAATGTAGCTAGCACATGTCATTATTATTTCATTCTATTGAGATTGTGAACCTAATATACTTACAAATTTGACTGATGCTTTTTTCCTTGAGTGTGAGCTAAGTAACTTCCCTAAGAGATAAAATACATTATGATAAGACACTTAGAAGACTTATCTCAATACAATAAATAGGTCTAATTGATGGGCATCAGAGGAGGGAAGTACAGGCTGCTCAAGAGTGAGGTGGTAGTAGTATTATCGGTGCTGCACATATCTTAACAATTCCAATAATGGCTTCAACAATGAGCTAGTGAGTACTAGATAGCATGGAGAACAATGATAGGGAATAACATGTAAATAGACCCTTTGCAGTACTTCAGAATGCAGCTAAGTTTGGAGGACAAAACTATAGGTTTCCAATTCTCAGGAGATTGAAATTCTTTTGTTTTGTCCTCTAAATTCAGCTGCTTTGATGTCACATGCAATTGGCCTTGACCCTGCAATTTCATGATCATTGGTTGGAACTCTTTGGAAAATGAGGCATGCAAAAATAGCAGCCATTATTAACCTATCAATTGGTAGTCCACATTAATGCAACAGTGCTCAATTTTATAACCAGATAGTCATCACTAAGCATGCTAATAAACTAAGATGGCCCCATTACTGTACTGTACCTCATTGTTGTGTAGAGTAAGACACAGCTTGCATTCATAGGAACCAAGATGATTTTTCATAAAATAGGGATCCTGCAATCAAAGCCCAGTAAATAACATTAGTCAATTTTTCGATTTTAAACTAAACAACCTGGTTGCTTGAAGTTTACATGTAAGTTGACTTAGATTTCACTCAGTACATGCAAAAAGACAGACACACAATAAAGACAGACAAAGAAGGAATTCTAAACAAGACCACAACCAGGACATACTATCTTCGTTCTCTATACCTCTCTAAACTTTGACTTCTATGGTTAAAAATATTGTCAGACGAGATCAACAAACACCAACCTTATTCAAGTCAATTGTTTCCAAAGCGAGCTGTCTCAACCGTTCTCTTCGATCTCTGTTAGATTCTGACGCCGAAGCAACTCCTCCTGAACCTGTCTTTCCCCCAGCACGGTTCTGGAAGTCCATTTTGACTGATATTACTCCTGAATGCTTTGATTCTTCAACGTTTTGGAGACCAACGTGTTTCGATTCAAGATGGCGGCTTTCTTCTTCCCATGATTCACTTCGGAATGAGAAACCCACGCCTGCGGTAAAAGAAACAGCGGTAATAGTCGTGCCCACGCGCAGTATTGATAATCGTTTTGGCGGGAAGTTTATATAACGTGACTGTCGACTGTAGTGGCTCTTTTAGACCCTTATTTTTTGAAAATTAATGGAATCTGCTTCATATCGTGAGTATTATTTGCATTAATTCATGCTTTATAACAAAAAATATCCAAATTTAATTCTTTGTGAGGATTCCTACAGGAAGCCCAAACAGCATCCACCCCTCTTGAGTCCCATAGGGGTACAATGGGAGCTGGGATTATATTTGCCTTTTTGGGGCTGGGAAAATGGGATTTCATGCACTGGGTCTGGGATTTAGCCATTACTGGGATTGGGAATTTGTAAAATCTCTAACTCTAACTCTATAACTCGGACTGAGATTTGTATGACTGGGGCTGGGATTTTGCAAATTTTTGGTTGGGAAATGGGATTAGGACCCCCCCCCCCCCCCCTTTCAGGACCAACTTATCAGTAATGATGATAATAATGATTTATGATTTTTTTCAAATATAGTCAGCTATATATTGTGTTGCGAATTTTAGATTGCTTTTCATGCAATTTACAATCATGAGAGATAATAAGCCTTATGAAAAGGTGTAGACACAGGGATGTCGCTGCAAGTATTTCTTCATATCCCCTCCAATATTGGTTTAGTGATGACAGAGTGTGGCTGGAGAAACTGGGTCACCATTTAAGGAGGCTAGAAAGGGTTTTTGAACTGGCATATACACTAACAAAAACAACCCTGAAAAAAATTATCTGGTTAATATATGACAGTATAAGTTGACCCAGAAAACCAAAGACCATAAAGTAAGAAAAACTATTTCGAGCCTCCTTAAAGTTGCCATCTGCTCCAAAGGCAGCACTTTCTCCTCAGTTATTTTATACCCTGAGTGTTGTTCCCGCTGTTCAACTTAAACAATACCAATGTTTTGAAATCCCACAGACTTTTTTAATAGTATATCATTCTGTAAAGAGCAGCTATCTTATAAAATTTAATGAGGGTAAACCTGTATAAATATATGAGTCTGTGGTCATCAAAAATATCAGAGTGTTGTGCATTGGATGAGGAGGACAGCTCTTGTTTTACTTTATAAACAAACAAGGACTGTCATAGAAAACAATACAAAGAAAAACATATTGATCATTTTTTCATATTTTTTAAAATTATCATTGAGGTGAAAAACAAGAGCTAACTATTTTTCTTGTTTTCGTTGTCTCAAATTGTTGCACCTTCCATCCAGATAGGTCTCAATAACCTTGATGTCTACCAGCTTGAATGGATCCACCTGCAATGGATTCTCACTCAGAATCACAAGATCTGCTTTCTTTCCCACTGTCAAACTACCCAGCTCCTTCTCCTTGTGGATCTGCCATGCTGCATTGATGGTGTATGCCTTTAGTGCTTCTTGTATAGGTATGCAGTACTCCTTTCCATAGACAATGCTGGGTGCCCCTTCTCTCGTGCGTGTGACTGCTGTCATCATATTGGCCAAAGGCTCAGGAGGCAGAGGATATGTGGGATGATCCTGATGGATGGTCCAGCGAAGCTTGTGCTTGGTGGCCAAACTCAATGGGGTCCAACGATTTGTGCGCTCTGGTCCAAAAATGGATTCTGAATATGCCTTTGCATAGAAGTACAGATGTTGCACAAAGAAGGATAAAGCAAGATTGAGCTCTGCAGCCTTAACCATGTGACTTTCCTCACAGAGGCCAAGATGTTCCATGCGGTGACGACGATCACGACCATCAGGTGAGTCACCTATCACCTATTCAAATAAACATGGACCTTTTAGTGGTACATTGGTTTATTCTGAATAAAAGCTAATTCTAGATAATAAATAAGAAACTCATGGTGCAAACGTGCTGTGCAATTTCAGAGCATTTTGATTTGACAAGCAGTGAAGATTGATAAAGACGTCCTTTGAGGCACGGATATGCGCCTTAAAATATGATATAGCCAAAAAAATGCAAAATTTGAAGGTTGACATCATTGGCTCAAAGGATGTCCTACTCTGTCTGCTTAGACTTGCTCCAAGTTTCGCTCGCAATTTTTTTCTGTTGGATTGGATTCAAGTCCTACACTTCCGGTTACTAAAGCTTTCCGAGGGAAAGGGACTTATCCAATTCAAACAGAAAAAAAAGGAGGGAGACATGGAGCTGCTACCTGTTCATATGCCTTTAAAACTTGCTCGATTGCTCTTTCACCATGAGCATGTGTCGCAATTTGATATCCCTGTCCGTGCCAGTACTTGACAGTCTCCAACAAAGAAGCATCATCAAAGTTCAGCTTTCCATAGCATGGAGGTGGAGGGAATCCAAGTAGTCGGGTCAAGTCGGTATCAAGAAATGGCTCACGAACTGCTGCTGAGCCACAATGAGGGGACCCGTCTGCAATGATCTTAATACCAGCAATCCAGAGTTTGTCATTTTCTTTAATTTCTTGCTTTACTTCTTTATTTTGTTGTGGTCGTGAGGTTCTCGCGTCAGTTCCTGGACCATGAACCAGTTTATAAAGAGCTAAACGTAAAGGGCAGTCAGGCTTTGTTGACTTTTTTTGAATAAGGTCATCCATATCGGTTGCCATGTAGGAAGTTGGCATGTAGACCAGGTCAGTCACGGTAGTGAACCCACATCTGGCGTATTCGTCCCACTGTTCTTCCAAAGCTTTGGATATCTGCTGACTTGTTGGCAGAGGGGCATGACCCATAACCATCAACGTTGCCGGTGGTTCCAGCATTTGTCCCGTTAACGTGCCGTTTTCATCCCTCACGAAGACCCCTCCATCTGGATCTTCGATGTCTTCAGGGATCCCTGAGACTTGAAATGCTTTGCGATTCGACCAAGCGACGTGACCATTCTGCCCAACGATAACTAGAGGGATTTCAGTTGAAAATGAATCCAGCACGTCAAAATTCAGCTTAGGTAAGGTAGGGATCATCTCAGGATCCCAGCCAAGAAACAAGCACCAATTGCCACTTGCTGGGTCAGTAGCAGCCACTGTTGTTTCGATGAGTTTCTTGATCTCGTCGTAAGTTTCGTATTTGTGTGCGCCACAATTAATGTGCATACAACGATTCAAGATCATTAGGATTGCATGCTGATGGGGTTCAATGAAGCCGGGAAGAAGTGTTTCCTTCCCTCGAAGCTCTACGATTTGTGTCCCTGGACCAGCCAACTTCAACACTTCAGTCTTCATTCCGACCGAGACGATTTTGCCTTCTTTAATGGCTACAGCTTCAGCCGAGGGCAGAGTTTCATCCATGGTGATGATGTTTCCTCCATGGAAAATAAGATCAGCCTTCGACATATTGGATTGTTGACCGTCAGCAATGAATGAGTTCTTTCAGTCTTTCCGTTATAAAAGCACTGATATACCCAACTATTTTAAACCCTTCAAACTGAAGCTTTATGCACAATAACTACTAGAACTTGTAGTTCAGTCTATAGTGATAGGTCAGGTCTTAAAAGGGGACTCTGCTGGCTAGCAGGGTAAGTCAGGTAATGCAATGAGGGTTTATCAGGTCTTGTGTGACATTTAAAATTTTAATCCAACACATGCAGCAGCTTGCGCTGCCTAGGTTATTTTTTAGCCAAGCCAACCAATTTCGGTTAAAACCACTTGAAACTTTCCATTTTTACTAATTTTGGTATGCTCCTTTCAAATATCCTATTTTCGTATGCAATGAGGGTTTATCAGGTCTTGCGTGACATTTAAAATTTTAATCCAACACAAGCGAAAATTTGCATACCAAAATTAGTAAATTAGTAAATTTACAAAGAAATGTATGAAAAAATTACTGGCAGATCTTCGGCACTATCTTAGATATCTTCGGCATTATTCAATAAAACCCCTTGAAACTTTCCATTTTTACTAATTTTGTTATGCTCTTTTCAAATATCCTATTTTCGTTTGTGTTGGATTAAAATTTAAGATGTCACGCAATGAATTATTTTTCTTTCAGTCTGATTTCCTTCATAGAAGCACTGATACCCAACTATAGCAATAGACAGTAGTAGTAGCAGCAGCAGCAGCAGCAGCAGCAGCAGCAGCAGCAGCAGCAGCAGCAGCCAACAACACAAGAATGATGATGATAACTTTGATAAGTTAAGTTATCACTAAATGAAATCGCATGTTCAGACAATTGCAATAAAGCTAAAGCATGTCTAAGCCAGCCAATGTATTTGAAAAAGTTATACCAGGCACCGATTACATTTTCAGTGTTGATGCACATTAAACTTGGCTTCAAATCAATAACCATTGGGTAACGCACTCTCTAGTAAACAGTCTTCTTTTGACTTCTTAGTACTGATGAAGTGCGTTACATCCAAACACACAGGCAACCCATAAATAGAGATTACTTCATGGAAAAGTGCGCGCGTACGGTTTTTATTTTTTATTCGAGAACGTGGCGTCTTTATTCTACTTTATCTACTACTTATCTATTTTTCCAAAATGCAAATCTTCTTGTAAGCTATTGTATAGTTAATTGTCTACTCAGAGCTTTTGGACATGAAAGGCAACTCAGTGCACGCTCTAAGAGCGTCTTGTTTTATTCTGAATTTTGAAGGGTTTAAAAAAGCATGTCCTTTTTTATTATATGAAATAGAGTGTGATATTGAGTGACATCAAAATGATAAAATTGATATCCCCACTCCCACCAGTGGCCAGTGGGGATACGATCTATATCAACACTGGTGGTGTCAAATTTCGACTTTTTGCTCAGCAAGTCTCAAATTCTCCATTATTTTTCATTGAAGATTTCATAAAACAAACAGAACATTACATGGCCGCTTGGAGATACGAATTTTATCTTCTCGTGCTGATATTATCTCTCACTCGTTCGCTGCGCTCACTCGTGAGAGATAATATCGTATCTCCGCGCGACCATGTAATATCCTCTATATATCCTACTACATTATCTCATTTCCTTTGTCTCAAATTGTTGCATCTTCCATCCAGATAGGTCTCAATAACCTTGATGTCTACCAGCTTGAATGGATCCACCTGCAATGGATTCTCACTCAGAATCACAAGATCTGCTTTCTTTCCCACTGTCAAACTACCTAGCTCCTTCTCCTTGTGGATCTGCCATGCTGCATTGATGGTGTATGCCTTTAGTGCTTCTTGTATAGAGACGCAGTACTCCTTTCCATAGACAATGCTGGGTGCCCCTTTTCTCGTGCGTGTAACTGCTGTCATCATGTTGGCCAAAGGCTCAGGAGGCAGGGGAAATGCAGGATGATCCTGATGGATGGTCCAGCGAAGCTTGTGCTTGGTGGCCAAACTCAATGGGGTCCAACGATTTGTGCGCTCTGGTCCAAAAATGGATTCTGAATATGCCTTTGCATAGAAGTACAGATGTTGCACAAAGAAGGATAAAGCAAGGTTGAGCTCTGCAGCCTTAACCATGTGACTTTCTTCACAGAGGCCAAGATGTTCCATGCGGTGACGACGATTATGACCATCAGGTGAGTTACCTATCACCTGTTTGAATAAACAATAACCTTAGCTTTAACGTTTACATGGGTTAACTCAAGAAAAAAAGTAATACTTAACACTGAAATAAGAACGGGGCGTACGCAAGGCTGCAAATACTTTTTTTTTGATCGGCAGTCCATTTGTCAGGCCATGCAGAGGAACTTTTGATCTGTCAAACCCAAGTGTGGCTGGTTAAATGTCTAGAGAAGGGGAATCATTTACCAGTCAAGTGGTCATTTTTACCGGACATTTGTCCAATGACCGGCGCTTATTTGCAGCCTTGGGGACGTGCCCGATGATGTTCAAGGCATTTTGATTGGACAAGCAGCTGAAGTAGTGAAAGCATCTTTTGAGTCAATGATGCGCCTTCAAACAAAAAGAAAATGAAATTTGAAAGCTTATTATTGGGTCAGGATGTCTTCTCTATCTCGGCTTAATGCGTAGTTAAAGTCGTACCTGTTCATATGCCTTTAAAACTTGCTGGATTGCTCTTTCACCATGAGCATGTGCTGCAATTTGATATCCCTGTCCGTGCCAGTATTTGACAGTCTCCAACAAAGAAGCATCATCATAGTTCAGCTTTCCATAGCATGGAGGTTGAGGGAATCCAAGTAGTCGGGTTAATTCGGTATCGAGAAATGGCTCACGAACTGCTGCTGAGCCACAATGAGGGGACCCGTCTGCGATGATCTTAATACCTGCAATCCAGAGTTTACCGTTTTCTTTGATTTTTTGTCGTATTCGAGAGACATCACAAGAGGTTCCAGTTTAAACGTCCGTTCCTGGACCATAAACCAGTTCATACAGTGCCAAACGTATAGGGCAGTCATGTTTTGTTGAATTTTCTTGGACAAGGTTATAAATATTGGTTGTCATCAGGAAGCTAGACGGCATGTAGGCCAGGTCAGTCACGGTAGTGAACCCACATTTGGCGTATTCGTCCCACTGTTCTTCCAAACCTTTAGATAACTGCTGACTTGTTGGCAGAGGGACATTTCCCATTACCATGATCATTGCCGGTGATTCCAGCATTTGTCCCGTTAACGTGCCGTTTTCATCCCTCACGAAGACTCCTCCATCTGGATCTTCGATGTCTTCGGGGATTCCTGCGACTTGGAATGCTTTGCGATTCGCCCAAGCAACGTGACTACTCTGCCCCGTGATACCTATGGGAATTTCAGTTGAAAAAGAGTCCAGCAAGTCAAAATTCAGCTTAGGCAAAGTAGGGATCATCTCAGGATCCCAGCCAAGAAACAAGCACCACTTGCCACTTGCTGGATCAGTAGCAGCCACTGTTGTTTTGATGAGTTTCTTGATCTCGTCGTACGTTTCGTATTTGTATGCGCCACAGTTGATGTACATACAACGATTCAAGATCATTGGGATTGCGTGCTGATGGGGTTCAATGAAGCCGGGAAGAAGTGTTTCCTTCCCTTGAAGCTCTACGATTTGTGTCCCTGGACCAGCCAATTTGAAGGCTTCACTCTTCATTCCGACCAAGACGATTTTGCCTTCTTTAATGGCTACAGCTTCAGCCGAGGGCAGAGTGTCATCCATGGTGAGGATGTTCCCTCCATGAAAAATATGATCAGCCTTCGACATTTTCGATTGTATTCCTCAGCAATGTATTGTATTTTTCACCTTATAGAAGCACAGACACCAAACTATTTTGAAATCTTCAAACCGAATGCATAATAAGTAGTCTGTATAGTTTAGTCTATAGAGATAGGTCAGGTCATGGAATTATGTTTATTTTTGATGTGCTCAGTCTGTCAAAATCAGTCTTTGTATATCAATTCACTTCACTTCATTTATTTTTGCAATTGTTTAGAAATAAAAGTATACAACAACAAAAAATTTAGTAAATGTATATTTATATAGTATATAGTACATAGACTAAAGAACATTCTATAAATATCAAAACAATAAAGATGCTCCAAAATACACATTACTGGATGCCCTTAGGCAGTAACGGTTGCATTGTTAACCTTGAGATAATTTTGAATAACCATTCTTACTTTACTAGCCCATTTTGTGATAACAAATATTCCAACATTAGCAACAATAGGAGCTTGCTTTTGGCTTCAAAATAACTCAGGTACTAAGGGACTGGGTAGTATTTTAAAAATGAGAAGGGAAGGGATGACGCATGTGGAAGGATGGTCATTATCTTTTGTCATGCAAACTCACTCAATTCAAAGGGAGGGTCTTGAAAATTAGTGCAAGCCTGTAAGGGCAAGATTTTTAACATCTACGACGTCGACGTTAGTCTCCTTCGCAGTCGTCATTAGTTTCGGTAGGGCCCGGGAGGATCTGGGACCGAAACTAATGACGGCTGCGAAGGAGACTACGTTGACGTCAACTGTAGGTGTAAATAATTTTTGTTCATTGGAAATTTCATTCAAAACATTGTCACTAAAGTCAACCCATCCACATGAAAATCATACTTTGAAGGAAAGTAAGGTGAGAGCCTCTTAAGGATATGGAGGCAAAAAGTAAAATGCACCAACCCCCCCCCCCCCCCCCATCCCCTCTTATTAATGACCCGTCCCTAAGTTTGGACGAGGGATGAGACAGTCACGCATGATAGTCTTGAAACGTTGTTTGGGCAGTATTTTTATCAGTTGTATACTATCTTATATGTTTTATTATTTGCATCTTTTATCGATAACCCTTATCGTTGATGTGCAACCCCTAAAGTTTGATGTCTCGTTTGCAAACAAACATTTCGACGGCCATCAATCAAAATACTTTTTTACAAACATGGCACCTACATCTAATTTTTGGCAGATTGCTCCTGAGTTTTCAGGGAGTCCTTGCAGGGCCGTAGCAGGGGGAGGGGCCGGGGGGGGGGGGGGGGGGCGGGCCCCCCCAATAATTTCGGTGTTCTGTATATTGAACATTGAAAATTTTAGGTGTGTTACTAATACATAGGGCGTTTTAAGATATCACCCAGGGCGTTTTAGAATACAACCCAGGAGGCCCGGGTCCCCCCTCCTCAATCGTGCTGAACTTTTTTTTTTTGTTAGCCGTGTTTTTGGGGTGGGCTTTCTTTTAGGTTGGGGGTTTTGGGTCCCCCCCCCCCCCCCCCCGTGCCAAAATCCTGGTTATGCCCCTGTAACTCCCAATACTTTTAACATGCCCCCGCCCCCAATATTTTTGGCCTTGCTACGGCCTGCCTTGATAGTAAATCTTATTACCCAACCATTGCAAGCTTTGCTCATAAATACGAGGCAAGTTTTTTCTAAACCAATAAACTCGTTCCCAGCATTTTGATATGACAGCCGTCAAAATCCTAGTTTGAAACGAGACTTCACCCTTCGTGGGTCGCACTTCAACGATAAAGGTTATAAACACCTCTTTAGCATAATAACTTCAATACTCACTGAAGCACTTTTTTTTTTGAGAAAATTAAAAAAGGAAAGAAAAAAAATTAATAAAGTTTTGACTACTGGATCCAAACTGAGATGCCATTGAGTTAGTTTGGAGGTTACTTCTTCATGATAGATATCCTATATCATCAGGGGAAGCTTACTAGGGGAACGAAAGTGTTTTAGCTGTTTTAGAGAAGGGTGACAAACACTGATACTAAACAGTTCCTATTGTTAAGTATTACCTTTATTGACTTTGCTGTAAAAACTAGTTAACTTGGAAATTGCTGTGCAATGCAAGAGTTCTTACATTATGTGCAAAGATTAATATTTTTCCTACGTTTAATGTGCATCAACATTGAAAATGTAATCGGTGCCTGGTTTGTACCTTTTTTGAATACATTGGTCTTCTTCTTGGTTGCAGTGAAAGTACGTGATGTAATTGAAATATGATTTCATTTTGTGCTGACATGACTCATCAAAGTTATCAGTTTTATCATTTGTGTTGTTGCTGCTGCTGCTACTACTACTACTAATACTCCTCTGTATTGCTAGCATGTCCTTTTATATCCTACTACATTATCTCATTTCCTTTGTCTCAAATTGTTGCACCTTCCATCCAGATAGGTCTCAATAACCTTGATGTCTACCAGCTTGAATGGATCCACCTGCAATGGATTCTCACTCAGAATCACAAGATCTGCTTTCTTTCCCACTGTCAAACTACCCAGCTCCTTCTCCTTGTGGATCTGCCATGCTGCATTGATGGTGTATGCCTTCAGTGCTTCTTGTATAGGCACGCAGTACTCCTTTCCATAGACAATGTTGGGTGCCCCTTTTCTCGTGCGTGTAACTGCTGTCATCATATTGGCCAAAGGCTCAGGAGGCAGAGGATATGTGGGATGATCCTGATGGATGGTCCAGCGAAGCTTGTGCTTGGTGGCCAAACTCAATGGGGTCCAACGATTTGTGCGCTCTGGTCCAAAAATAGATTCTGAATATGCCTTTGCATAGAAGTACAGATGTTGCACAAAGAAGGATAAAGCAAGATTGAGCTCTGCAGCCTTAACCATGTGACTTTCCTCACAGAGGCCAAGATGCTCCAATCGGTGACGACGATCATCATCAGTTGCCTTTGAGCTCTGCAACACCTTTTATAAAATATGGATTGCCATCAGTCAAGCAAGTAATGATGTAAAAAGAATAGTTTACATAAAATGATAAAATAACATGATATGTAAATATAGTTACCTAAAATCAGCTTTTGAAATACAAATGCATCGCAGAGCTCACTTCTCTTAGCTTTGATTAGCTAACAAGGGCTTTCAAAATATTGTTGCTTCCGAAAAATGTCTGGGGCCCGGATTTTGGCAAAACCCGAGTCATACAAATATATAAACTGTTATGTATTTGTTTAACTGTTACACAAGGGAGGACACTTGAATATGGATGACATATATGGTAATGACACGCCCTAGCTAGAAAGGTCTATTGATGGAATTTTGATGGTCTTACCTGTTCATATGTCTTCAAAACTTGCTCAATTGCTCTTTCACCATGAGTATGTGCTGCAATTTGATATCCCTGTCCGTGCCAGTACTTGACAGTCTCCAACAAAGAAGCATCATCATAGTTCAGCATTCCATAGGATGGAGGCGGAGGGAATCCAAGTAGTCGGGTCAGGTCGGTATCGAGAAATGGCTCACGAACTGCTGCTGTGCCACAATGAGGGGACCCGTCTGCGATGACCTTAATACCAGCAATCCAGAGTTTGTCGTTTTCCTTGATTTTTTGTTCGCCTTTTTTCCTTGTTTGTTGCAGTGGAACACCACAACATGCCGCTTTTTTGGTTTTCTCTTCACCACCGGGACCATAAACCACTTTATACATAGCCAAACGTATTGGACAGTCGGGCTTTTTTGACTTCTCTTGGACAAGGACGTCAAGATCAGTTGGTATGTAACCAATTTCAGTCATTGTAGTGAAGCCACACCTGGTGTATTCTTCCCACTGTTCTTCCAAAGCTTTGGATGTCTGCTGACTTGTTGGCGGAGGGGCATGGACCATAACCTTTAGGAACGCAGGTGATTCCAGCATTTGTCCCGTTAACTTGCCGTTTTCATCCCTCACGAAGATCCCTCCGTCTGGATCTTCGATGTCGTCTGGAATCTCTGCAACTTGGAATGCTTTGCGATTCGACCAAGCGACGTGACCACTCTGCCCAATGATAACTAGAGGGATTTCAGTTGAAAAAGAATCCAGCACGTCAAAATGGAGCTTAGGTAAGGTAGGGATCATCTCGGGATCCCAGCCAAGAAACATGCACCACTTGCCACTTGCTGGATCAGTAGCAGCCACTGTTGTTTCGATGAGTTTCTTGATCTCGTCGTACGTTTCGTATTTGTATGCGCCACAATTGATGTACATACAGCGATTCAAGATCATTTGGGTTGCGTGCTGATGAGGCTCGATGAAGCCGGGAAGAAGGGTTTCCTTCCCTCGAAGCTCTACGATTTGTGTCCCTGGACCAGCCAACTTCAAAACTTCAGTCTTCATTCCGACCAAGACGATTTTGCCTTCTTTAATGGCTACCGCTTCAGCTGAGGGCAGAGTGTCATCCATGGTGACGATGTTCCCTCCATGGAAAATAAGATCAGCCTTCGACATGTTGGAATTACTCCCCAGCAAATATAATCTTTGCAGCTCTTTGTTAGAGGTCTTGTATCCCTTACGGACGTAGATCAAATGCAATGAACGCAGCTACTTTAGTCTCCTTAGTTTTGCAATCATCACAGTGAGTCGTGCCTGCATTGGCTAGTTCAGAAAAGGGGTGTTCCAAAACTGACACTCCTGACACGCTGTGTAATTTTCTCTTTTGTTTCGTGTGGCATTCCGTATAAGTGCACCATCGACTGAAAAACAGTTATAAGAATCTAATAAAAGAATCCCGGAGCGTCGACCTGTGTGGTGCAACTGCATGCATGGGTTGAGTGATTGAGGGTGTTTTTAAAAAACATATTTTGACTTCTTTTATGTTTTAAGGTCATATTGTATCTCCCCAACTTATCAAATAGTATCAAATTTGTGTTGTTTACCGTCTTTGTTCCTTAACATTGCCAACTGCCATATATCCCTCACTCATTTGTTCAATGTACAAGTGATGTTGATCACTATAATACAAGATATGCAGCCAAACAAAACTCACATTAATCACTAGTGCGAACCAATACAGACAATGACTGCGCATATAACGATATTAGCATCTGGGAAGACATGGCTATAACCACCTAAAAATTCTAATGTATTTTCATTTTCAAAAACCAAAATAAGAAGTTACTTGCTCTCGGAGGCAATGGCCTGCGTGCCCAGGCTATCAGAACATTTCACCTAAGAATCCAGGCTATTCCGATAAAGTAGATTGCTGCTTTGACTTCCAAATTCATTTTTCTTTTAATTAAGTGACTCTGTTGTATATCGCCTTAATTGATTAACAGATCTTTGAGTTCTCGAGCATTGGAACAGAAAAGACGAGTTTCTTTTCGAACATTAAAAAGTTTGGAAGGTAAATATTTCATTATTTTGACCCACAGCTATAGCCAGAGTTTTTGTGAAATCCACTACCAGGGGTCTTGCGTTCCTTTTCCATGCCTCCCCGAAGATCTGCAGGATGCAATTTTTTCTCTTATGATATTTAGTATAAACATGTTCCACTCCATTTTTTCTTGTCTTTATGACACAATGCACATCAGTTCAATTGATCAATATTTTCAACAATAACTGACATGCATTTACATAAATCACACACACAGAAAGGAAAATCACAAGGATCTTAAAAAATTTACAAATGCAATCAGCTAATTTTTTTTCTTCTTCTTCTTTTCTTTTCTTTTTTTTTCTTTTTCTTTTCATTATTTCATATTCTATATTCTGTCCGTGGTTGATTCATATTTAACAGTAAAGGTCTAATTTTTTCATACCTTTTCATATGCAGTGCTAGTTTTGATCTTTTTTCGGCTGTTATGTATTCTAGTTTCTCATACAGTCTTATAACGGCTTTAAAATCACCAAGTACGGGAATTCTCTGTTTCAATCTAGACGTGTAATTTTTCAACAATAATATAAATGTCTAAATTCCTAACATTCTAGACAAGTTTGCTGCCAATGGGATCAATCAGTGGAGAATCAAAAACACCAGATACATTATGTCGTGGGGTGTGTAAGCAGTGGCTTGGATATTCAATTCCCCTTGCACGTACCAGACGCTACTTCACATTTATCTAGAGGGCGTATGTTTATGTTTTGAATAGACCACTTGCAAGGATATTGTCCTGTCTAATCTGGAGGTCATTAGGAGAGGATAACATAACGAGATCTCACAACTTTTCTAATGTAAATGTTTTGCCCCCCCCCCCCCCCCCCCCTCCTGCTCCTCAGCCTGAATATGGAGTGGATGTGGCATGCAAGAAGATCATTCTTCTTTAGAACATTTTCTTTCAGCAGAACTAAGTTCTTCCATGCAGCAAACACTACTTCACATTTATCTAGAAGGCGTATTTATGTTTTGACTAGACCGTTTGCAAAACAAGGCCATTATCAGGCGCCAAACGTTTCAAAACTAATAAAACGTGCAAGTATAAAGAAAACCATGCAAGTATAAAGAAAACCGCGTTAATATTAAAAAAAAAACAATACAGATACAGAAATCCTAGGAGTTGAAAACCGCGGAAGTATAAAAAAACGTGCAAGTATCAGGCGCCAAACGTTTCAAAACTAATAAAACGTGCAAGTATAAAGAAAACCGCGTTACTATAAAAAAAACAATACAGATACAGAAATCCAAGCAGTTGAAAACCATTCAAGCAGTAAATAACCGTGCAATAATTTAAAAAAACCGTGCAAGTATAAAAAGCCGTGCAAGTATAAAAAACCGTGCAAGTATAAAAAAACCAAAGGTTACTTGCAAGGTTTTTTAATACTTGCACGGTTTTTTAATACTTGCACGGTTTTTTATACTTGCACGGTTTTTTTATACTAGCACGGTTTTTTATACTTGCAAGGTTTTTTATACTTGCACGGTTTTTTTATACTTGCACGGTTTTTTTAAATTATTGGACGGTTATTTACTGCTTGAATGGTTTTCAACTGCTTGGATTTCTGTATCTGTATTGTTTTTTATACGGACGCGGTTTTCTTTATACTTGCACGTTTTATTAGTTTTGAAACGTTTGGCGCCTGATAGGCCATATCTAGGGGTCAAGACAAGAGGGTTTTAGTTTTGAAGTTAAACTTCACTTTGCTTCGTAGCTTGAATCTCAGCGTCTAAAATTCCGTTCTGTTAAAAAATGTTTAATGACGTGTCCATTTCAATGGGGAATTTTTGAACAACTGCTATAACTAAAAGAAATTAGCAAACGCTCTAAGGGATGGAAAGAAAACAAAAACATGGCGGCCATGTTGGTGGTACTAACAATGGAAGCTAGTGCAATATCCTTTGTAAAATACTACTAACATGACCGCGATGGCGTGCAGTGTAAACGTTGGTTGGCTCATTTTCGGTTCTATTTATTGGCAGCTCACCTTATGTAAAATAACTTTACTGCATTTCTCGATATTCTGCGAACTCGGTAGTTGCGAGTTGCCCGTACGTTGGAATTAGGTTTTTCACTGCCGCCAGTCAAAAATAAAAAAAGATGCCGACTGGTTAGTTTTGATTGACGGCAGCAAAAACCAATTTCACGAGAAGCCATAATCGCAGTAAAAGCAATTAATGAATCTAGCATGCATATGATATAACGATTTTGCCGTCAATTTTCTCTTCCTTTTTTTCTGATATATTATTGCTACGTCCATCTAGGTATGTGTCAATGACCTTGATCTCTTCAAGCCTGAACGGATCTACTTCCAAGGGGTTCTCACTCAGAATCACAAGATCTGCTTTCTTTCCCACTGTCAAACTACCCAGCTCTTTCTCCTTGTGGATCTGCCATGCTGCGTTGATGGTGTATGCCCTGAGTGCTTCCTCGATGGAGACGCAGTGTTCTCTCCCATACACGATATCTGGTGCGCCTCTTTTAGTGCGTGTTACCGCTGTCTTCATGTTGGCAAAGGGAGTGGGAGATTACGCTGTGTAATTTTCTCTTTTGTTTCGTGTGGCATTCCGTATAAGTGCACCATCGACTGAAAAACAGTTATAAGAATCTAATAAAAGAATCCCGGAGCGTCGACCTGCGTGGTGCAACTGCATGCATGGGTTGAGTGATTGAGGGTGTTTTTAAAAACATATTTTGACTTCTTTTATGTTTTAAGGTCATATTGTATCTCCCCAACTTATCAAATAGTATCAAATTTATGTTGTTTACCGTCTTTGTTCCTTAACATTGCCATCTGCCATATATCCCTCACTCATTCGTTCAATGTACAAGTGATGTTGTTCGACCACTATGATACAAGATATGCAGCCAAACAAAACTCACATTAATCACTAGCGCGAACCAATACAGACAATGACAGCGCATATAGCGATATTAGCATCTGGGAAGACATGGCTATAACCACCTAAAAATTCTAATGTATTTTCATTTTCAAAAACCAAAATAAGAAGTTACTTGCTCTCGGAGGCAATGGCCTGCGTGCCCAGGCTATCAGAACATTTCAGCCTAAGAATCCAGGCTATTCCGATAAACTAGATTGCTGCTTTGACTTCTAAATTAATTTTTCTTTTAATTAAGTAACTCTGTTGTATATCGCCTTAATTGATTAACAGATCTTTGAGTTCTCGAGCATTGGAACAGAAAAGACGAGTTTCTTTTCGAACATTAAAAAGTTTGGAAGGTAAATATTTCATTATTTTGACCCACAGCTATAGCCAGAGTTTTTGTGAAATCCACTACCAGGGGTCTTGCGTTCCTTTTCCATGCCTCCCCGAAGATCTGCAGGATGCAATTTTTTCTCTTATGATATTTAGTATAAACATGTTCCACTCCATTTTTTCTTGTCTTTATGACACAATGCACATCAGTTCAATTGATCAATATTTTCAACAATAACTGACATGCATTTACATAAATCACACACACAGAAAGGAATATCACAAGGATCTTAAAAATTTACAAATGCGATCAGCTAATTTTTTTTCTTCTTCTTCTTTTCTTTTCTTTTTTTTTTTCTTTCTTTTCACTATTTCATATTCTATATTCTGTCCGTGGTTGGTTCATATTTAACAGTAAAGGTCTAATTTTTTCATACCTTTTCATATGCAGTGCTAGTTTTGATCTTTTTTCAGCTGTTATGTATTCTAGTTTCTCATACAGTCTTATAATGGCTTTAAAATCACCAAGTACTGGAATTCTCTGTTTCAATCTAGACGTGTAATTTTTCAACAATAATATAAATGCCTAAATTCCTAACATTCTAGACAAGTTTGCTGCCAATGGAATCAATCAGTGCATGGAGAATCAAACACACCAGATACATTATGTCGTGGGATGTGTAAGCAGTGGCTTCACGCTACTTCACATTTATCTAGAGGGCGTATGTTTATGTTTTGAATAGACCACTTGCAATGATATTGTCCTGTCTAATCTGGAGGTCATTAGGAGAGAGTAACATCACGAGATTTCACAACTTTTCTAATGTAAATGTTTTTCACTGTTTTGCCCCCCCCCCCCCCCCCCTCCTGCTCCTCAGCCTGAATATGGGGTGGATGTGGCATGCAAGAAGATCATTCTTCTCTAGAACATTTTCTTTCAGCGGAACTAAGTTCTTCCATGCAGCAAACACTACTTCACATTTATCTAGAAGGCGTATTTATGTTTTGACTAGACCGTTTGCAAAACAAGGCCATTATCAGGCGCCAAACGTTTCAAAACTAATAAAACGTGCAAGTATAAAGAAAACCATGCAAGTATGAAGAAAACCGCGTTAATATAAAAAAAAAAACAATACAGATACAGAAATCCTAGGAGTTGAAAACCGTGGAAGTATAAAAACCGTGCAAGTATGAAAAAACCTTGCAAGTATATAAGAAAAGATTTCGTGACTGCCTTGATATCGTGCTGTATACATTACAAAAGAATTTATGTTATTCAGTTTATATAATATTTAAGATAAATGACACATGCACAATAGTAGTTTTGCGTAAACGTTCTTCAATTTAATGGTTCAATGCTATCATTTAACATAAGTCATTCACACGCTAGATATTGCCTTACGAAATATGTCCCCTTTCCTCCGAAGAGACTTTACAAATCCCATGCTCACATGTTAATAAAATAAAGAAAGAAAAAATGATTGATTTTGACCTGCCTTTTGACTCTTTACGATTTCTTTTGTGCGAATAAACAATTCGGATCGCTTAAAAAGTTGTATCGGTAAACTAGCTAAGGTAAAAGTGATATGACATCGTAATGCAATCGTTCGATTCGTTGATTGTGCACACTTGGCCGGCTATGAAAGAACCCCTGTCGCTTCCTCCGTGCGCAATCAGAAATGCACATAAATCATGTTTTGACTAGACCGTTTGCAAAACAAGGCCATTATCAGGCGCCAAACGTTTCAAAACTAATAAAACGTGCAAGTATAAAGTAAACCATGCAAGTATAAAGAAAACCGCGTTACTTGCATGGTTTTTTTATACTTGCATGGTTTTGTATACTGGCATATTGTAAAACATGGACTGGACTGGACTGGACTGGATTCAAAAATCTGTAAAACATGGACTGGACTGGACTCAAAAATCTGTAAAACATGGACTGGACTGGACTCAAAAATCTGTAAAACATGGACTGGACTGGACTCAAAAATCTGTAAAACATGGACTGGACTGGACTCAAAAATCTGTAAAACATGGACTGGACTGGACTTCAAAATCTGTAAAACATGGACTGGACTGGACTTCAAAATCTGTAAAACATGGACTGGACTGGACTTCAAAATCTGTAAAACATGGACTGGACTGGACTTCAAAATCTGTAAAATATGGACTGGACTCAAAAATTTGTAAAACATGGACTGGACTCAAAAATCTGTAAAACATGGACTGGACTTGACTCAAAAATCTGTAAAACATGGACTGGACTCAAAAATTTGTAAAACATGGGCTGGACTCACAAAATCATCAAGACATTAAAACATCATTATTCATTCTTGACCTTGAAATATACCTAGAACAATCACCTTAATACTATTTCTTGAGACTTGGAATAACTACAGTCCTTTTTAAGGAATTTTACGACCAGCATGCTTGACTGAATTACGCTTGATTTTTTTCGCCTTTTTCTCGAAAACACAGAATACTCTGAGTATTTTAAAACATGTGATTTAGGTTTTAGCCGTAATTTTATCTGTGTTTTAAGGAGGAATTTCTAGTTGTTTCCGTTTTACCACCACAATCGTTCGCAATCGGTCTTTCAAAATCAATGATAACTTCAAACCAGGATGGTGTCAGGATAGTCAGGACAGTCATACCTCGCTCGTATTTCTCTCGATTACACTCAAACATTCACGATATCTATTTTTTTCATTTTTAAGAGAAGCCAGACATATGACAGTTTGGTTAACGGCTGTGGTATTCTTTTGTTCAAATAGAATTTTAGCCCACCCATGATTACGGCTTCCTTATCAGTAAACAAAAAATGAAAACTATGATACTTCAGTAAAATCGAACACTCAACATGCGATGGACTTAAAAAAAAAGATATCGTGAACGCTTGAGTTCAATGGAGAGAAATACGAGCAAGGTATGACTGTCCTTCCCGGGCGAAAAAAAATCCAAGCGTAATTCAGAGTTATTCAAAGCCTCAAAAAATAAGTATTAAGATGATTATTCTAAAGGTATATCTCAAGGTCAAAAATGAATAATGATGTTTTGATGTCTTGAATGCTGTTTTTAATCAGATTTTGTAAGTCCAGCCCATGTTTTACAGATTTTTGAGTCAAGTCCAGTCCATGTTTAACAGATTTTTGAGTCCAGTCCAGTCCATGTTTTACAGATTTTTGAGTCCAGTCCAGTCCATGTTTTACAGATTTTTGAGTCCAGTCCAGTCCATGTTTTACAGATTTTTGAGTCCAGTCCAGTCCATGTTTAACAGATTTTTGAGTCCAGTCCAGTCCATGTTTTACAGATTTTTGAGTCCAGTCCAGTCCATGTTTTACAGATTTTTGAGTCCAGTCCAGTCCATGTTTTACAGATTTTTGAGTCCAGTCCAGTCCATGTTTTACAGATTTTTGAGTCCAGTCCAGTCCATGTTTAACAGATTTTTGAGTCCAGTCCATGTTTTACAGATTTTTGAGTCCAGTCCAGTCCATGTTTTACAGATTTTTGAATCCAGTCCAGTCCATGTTTTACAGATTTTTGAGTCCAGTCCAGTCCATGTTTTACAGATTTTGAAGTCCAGTCCAGTCCATGTTTTACAGATTTTTAAGTCCAGTCCAGTCCATGTTTTACAGATTTTTAAGTCCAGTCCAGTCCATGTTTTACAGATTTTTGAGTCCAGTCCACGCGAGTCCAGTCCATGTTTTACAATATGCCTTGTATACTTGCACGGTATACAAGGCACATATGCACTAGCATGCATATGATATAACGATTTTGCCATCAATTTTCTCTTCCTTTTTTTCTGATATATTATTGCTACGTCCATCTAGGTATGTGTCAATGACCTTGATCTCTTCAAGCCTGAACGGATCTACTTCCAAGGGGTTCTCACTCAGAATCACAAGATCTGCTTTCTTTCCCACTGTCAAACTACCCAGCTCTTTCTCCTTGTGGATCTGCCATGCTGCGTTGATGGTGTATGCCCTGAGTGCTTCCTCGATGGAGACGCAGTGTTCTCTCCCATACACGATATCTGGTGCGCCTCTTTTAGTGCGTGTTACCGCTGTCTTCATGTTGGCAAAGGGAGTGGGAGATCCTGGGAACGCAGGATGATCCTGATGGATTGTCCAGCGAAGATTGTGCTTGGTGGCCAAATTGAGAGGAGCCCATCGATTGGTGCGTTCCTTACCTAATATGGACTTCGAGTAAACGTCTCCATAAAAATACAGATGATCAACAAAGAAGGATAAAGCGAGATTCAGTTTTGCTGCCCTTTTGATGTGACTTTCCT
This sequence comes from Anthopleura xanthogrammica, assembly GCA_964019055.1. Lineage (NCBI taxonomy): Eukaryota > Metazoa > Cnidaria > Anthozoa > Actiniaria > Actiniidae > Anthopleura > Anthopleura xanthogrammica. The sequence goes on along the minus strand of OZ025218.1, from coordinate 7,667,596 downwards.
CACAGAGGCCAAGATGTTCTATGCGGTGACGACGATCACGACCATCAGGTGAGTTACCTATCACCTGTTTGAATAAACATTAATATTGGTTGGATATCTAAATCAGTGATCTTGGGGGCTGCAATCAGGGTTCCCACGGTCAGGGAAAAGTCAGTGAATTCTGAATTTTTTTTCGAGGTCCGGGAATTTTTTAATATATTGGTCTGAATTTTTGCAATTTACCAAAAAGATAGTGGAAAGTAGGGAACTTTTGTCAGCCTTCCCTGACAAAATCGTTTAAAATTCAGAATTCTTAGTTGGGCTTCCTGACGTCAAACTACTGCATAACAAATGTTATTTTACTGGGTTGCCTATGGCAAACCAGTCTAAAAATGTGTCCCGTCTCTACCTAACCAGGCAGGGCGATAGAGGTATAACTTCTCAAAGGTCAGCTAACATTTCTTCAATTTATTTCACATTTTGACGATTTTATTGAGGTTTTTTATAGTTCCCCTTACACTTTCTTATAATATGACACCACAGAAACCCAGCTTAGGGTACCTGTGGTGTTTATAACCTTCCCCTCGTCACAAACCCTATCTTATATCGTCACGTTTCTTTTAATTACCTTTTCATACACATCCAACACTTGCTCGATGGCTCTCTCCCCATGAGCGTGTATTGCAACCTGCTTGGCTCTGTTATGGCCTTGCTGTGCCATATGAAGAAGCTCCTCGTTAGTGTAGTTCAGTAAACCACATGAAGGAGGAGGAGAAAATCCAAATTTTTCGGTCTTCTCGTTAGCAAGAAACGGCTCACGCGTAGCGCAAGTACCACACCGAGGTGATCCATCGGAGATAATCTTGACACCGGCGAACCAAAGCTTCTCGTTTAAAACTGGGTCGTTTGTATCGGGACATATCGCACTGGGTTTGATCTTTGATGCATCTTCGGGGCCAGAAATCTGTTCATAAATAGCTAGACGTATTGGACAGTCAGGTTTGCTCGCCTTGTTTCGTACAGCCTTATCGATCCCTTCGTTTGGTGCATGAAGTAACTCAGCGACAGTTGTAAAACCAGCGCATGCATATTCTTTCAACTGATCGTCGACGGCTTGAGCTATCTCCTCTGCTGTAGGGCTGGGCGCACAATTAATAAAAGCCTGCCAGATTGTTGGCTCTAAAAGCTTGCCTGTTAGCTTCTTTGTCACATTATCTCTCACATAGCACCCGCCTTTAGGATCTGGTGATGATTCGGTGACCCCCGCGGCTTCAAGAGCTTTGTGATTTGCCCAGGATTCATGTCGATTTTCACTGATCACAAATATAGGAACGTCTCGTGAGAATGCGTCGAGTATCTCCACGTCTAGCTGAGGCAGATCACTGACTATTAAAGGATCCCACCCAACAAAAATACACCACTTTCCACTGCTAGGATCAACTCCAGCCACGGTTTTCTTGATGACCTCTTCTATTTGTTTATAGGAGTTATAATAATAACCACTGCAGCTTACAAAGGAACAGCGGGGCTCTATCATGTAAGTAGGGTGCTGATGTGGTTCGATCAAGCCTGGAAGAAGCGTTTGACTTCCTGTGAGTTCCACGTACTTAGTGTTTGGACCTGCGAACGAGAAGACTTCATCTTTCGTTCCTACTGTATGGATTGTCTGTCCTTTGAGACCAAGAGCTTCAGGATGTGGGCAATCATCCTCGATTGTCAGAATCACACCACCATAGAAGATGTAATCAACTGTGTCTGTCATTTCCTCACCTTGTAAGTAGTTTCTCGCTTTTAGTGTTCTTTGATTATGGTGCTGATGTTCAGGAATCAAGGTCTTCCACTCTATGGTTTACGTTGCGTGACGACTCTAAGAGACTAGGAAGTCACAGTCACACAACAGTTTCTGCAGACACGAATACTGAACATGGTAGAAATTTGCAATGCAAAATACTTTCATTGTTACAGAAAACAATATAGTATTTATTACTGGAAAAACATTTCCATTTGCCAGCGAAATCCTCGTGGTGAAGCGTGATAAAGCGGTTCACGGTGAGTGAGCACCCCCCTAAAAATTCGTAAAATTGAACCTCTGGGAATTTAATTTGTTCATGCAACACAAGTCCCAAGTTTAGTCATTGGGCTTCCTGTGTAAAACCATTTTAATGTCAGTTCGTCTGTCTGTCTGTTTTCAAAGACAAAACACTTGAAGGACTTCGACGCTAATAAAAAAGGTGACTTACTTCTAGCACGAAGGTATGTTTTCTTAAATAAGAACCTCACCTAAGAGCTTATTCCTACAAAATTACCAATCTTGTTTTCATTTTTATCAAAGAAAAAATCTAACTAACAACTTCTCGAGTTTATTTTTTTACGGTGATCAAAGATTTTCGAGTTCGTGTAAAATTTTCGATAATAATCTCAAGCTTTTTAATAGAGCTAAACCCTATCTATTCTAGAAAGTTAAGAAATCGTTTTTCGAACTAAAGTCAGGTAACTAAGGATGTTTTCATAGTATCGAGAAAAAAGTTGCGGATAATTTTCGTTTTTCTTCATTAATTTGAGCGCTAGCTGTCATGTACAATTATCCGAATTCTGCTAATATCTGTACAAAGTTATCAGTCTAACACTATATATATCATCATTTAGATGACCGAAGACTGATAAGAAGAAAAATATTCTTAAAACAACACATTTACACTTTAGATATTTGTCACTTTAGATACTGTAGTATTTGTTGACATATACATCACATAAAGATGGTCTCTATAATATTCGATAACTGTTATTGACTCTTTCTTCAGGTGCCTAAACTTTCTTGAAAATTAAAACAAAACCGTTCCCATATGTCATGCCGAAAGTCTAAGTTTCTTTTTCAAAGATATTGCTTTTGTGGAAGGTGTTTTGAGCGCTTGTTTATGGAATTTATTATAATATTTGGAACCATAGTATATTTAACATATAACTGTGAAACACAGCGCTTATTTTGTTCAGATTTATTGAACCTTGACACAATATCTGGACTTAATGCCTACAAATTAGAATTTGCCTACCACATGTTTGTCAATCTTATGTTTGAGTATAATCTGCATTATCAAGAAAACCTCAAAACCCTCGGTCATTTTAGTAGATTTTAGTGTTATGTCTTAAGCTTGGCAAGACCCTTCTGAGATTTAAGATTGTCCGTTCAAAACCAAATTATGAATAGCAATTATGATAGGGTCAAGCCTAGACTATTCTAGTGAATGTTTAGGCTTTCCTGTCAAAAACTCTCTCTTTTTCTACAATTTAGAAAACCTTGAGAAAGGTCTTAAGATTTTGGCAAGATAGAAGCTTATATATATTATTTATTATCCAGATAAGTTAGACATAATATGTTGTATAAATGTGAGCGCATAATGTGTGGAAAGCATTGATGCAAAAAATGTCAATTACTAGAAATCATTAAGGAGAATATATATTCAAGGGGAAAATGAATTATAACTAGTGTTTTTCAATAGTTTTGAACATATTCTGTGTAAGTTTGCACTTCATTCTAAATTGTCAGATATCTAACACAGTCATTCTGAATTGCTTTTAAACAGAAGAGTTCCAAAAATGATAGATCTGAATAAAAAATAAAGTTTATAGAGGATGCTATATGTTGCCAATGTGGGTAGCAGCTTATGCCTCCCTCCCCCACATAAAAAAAAAAAAACATTCTAGATCTGTAAGTTACTGTTGTTGAAGTAGCCACAAGTGCACTTCCATACCTATGATGTCAAATTCTAAATATAGTCACTTCACCAAGGAGTGTTTAGATATAGCTCCCAGGGGATCAAATTAAAGGTGCATCCATCTGTCTCTGGAAGTCTGTATTCAAAGAATATATACCCATAATAATATGGTAGACTTTTTTGCGCACTGAATGTGGTGTTTTATTAATATGCACCTTTTTTCTTGAAATTTATCTTTTCGAAAGGAAAGAAAAATGCAAAAAATGCAAATGATGCAAAAAATGTCAATTTTTTTGAGAGGATTAAGCTGCAAAAGAATGAATATAGTAGAAAATGAAAAAAAAGCGAATCAATGGTGGCATAATTATTGTAGTGTACTATCAGATTCAAATTTGACCTGTGAGTTAGTCATTCTCTGACTTTGATCACCCCAGAGGTTGTTTCAGAGTTTAATCTATGAGATAGCTATGCCCTGACTTAATAGATCAGCTTAGAGGTTGTCTCACAGGTTATTTCAGAATTTTTTAAGAGAGGTAAAATACCAGGATTCACAGGCCACTTACTGTATCTAAAATCCTCTTTTCAATCACAGGTAGTCTTCACAATATGAGAGACTACTTCAGGTACATATTATAATCATAATGGCTGTTGCTGAAGCTCATATAAAGGCACATGAGAATCTTGGTCAGGGGCTGTTTGGAGTACAGTTAGAGGTAAAGTAATCATAGAACAGATTTCATATGAGTGTGAAAAGTCATGGTGCATAGTTACATGAAAGTTGGTGCGGACACAGTACTAAATGTCAAATGTTTTCATACACGGCATGGCACTGACATGTCACGGCATGGTGTGGTCCGTGCTGTATATGATCACATATTCACTAAACTGTAAGTATCATTAAAAATTGAACTTTTGTACTTCCTACAGATAACTGCCAAGCTTCTAGAAGCTGAGAAACGAAAGCTCACTCAGTTACAGCAGTTTCAGACTGAGCTTGAAGATGACAAGAGTGCTGGTGTTGACAGGGTAAGTTTGATGGGTACAAACCGGCAGATAACTGCCAAGCTTCTAGAGGCTGAGAAACGAAAGCTCACTCAGTTACAGCAGTTTCAGACTGAGCTTGAAGATGACAAGAGTGCTGGTGTTGACAGGGTAAGTTTGATGGGTACAAACCGGCAGATAACTGCCAAGCTTCTAGAGGCTGAGAAACGAAAGCTCACTCAGTTACAGCAGTTTCAGACTGAGCTTGAAGATGACAAGAGTGCTGGTGTTGACAGGGTAAGTTTGATGGGTACAAACCGGCAGATAACTGCCAAGCTTCTAGAAGCTGAGAAACGAAAGCTCACTCAGTTACAGCAGTTTCAGACTGAGCTTGAAGATGACAAGAGTGCTGGTGTTGACAGGGTAAGTTTGATGGGTACAAACCGGCAGATAACTGCCAAGCTTCTAGAAGCTGAGAAACGAAAGCTCACTCAGTTACAGCAGTTTCAGACTGAGCTTGAAGATGACAAGAGTGCTGGTGTTGACAGGGTAAGTTTGATGGGTACAAACCGGCAGATAACTGCCAAGCTTCTAGAAGCTGAGAAACGAAAGCTCACTCAGTTACAGCAGTTTCAGACTGAGCTTGAAGATGACAAGAGTGCTGGTGTTGACAGGGTAAGTTTGATGGGTACAAACCGGCTTGAAATAACAGCGGGTCAATGGACAATGTCTGGCCAGAATTAGAACTTCTCTGGTCAAATCTTTGCCTTGCCAGTCATTTTGACCAATGAATTTGAGCCAGAAATGGGGTATGATACGTGTTGCAAAGAAGAGAGGGGGTGCTGCAGACCAGTGAGCAATGCAGGCTACCTCTTTCTTACCAACTGGCCTTTAATAATAATGCTTTTTAATGTTCTAGTGATTTTAACACTTCACCATGTACTATACACAGCTGAATTTTTCAAATAATTTATTACTTGTAACAGACAGCCGAAGTGGAAAGGCAAAAAGCAAACTATGCGTAAGTAAAAAAAACTACTTAATTTTATCTTAAAAGATTTTATTACAAGAAAAGATTCAGATAGATTGGGAGACATTTAAGGGTATAAAAAGTGCTGCACAACTGTAGTTCAAACTTGCTTCTCACCTCTGGGGTCATTAGATTCCTACACAGTTCCGTGCTGTGCCATCTTGAAAGGTAGCTGCACTTGTGCATCAAAGCAAGACTTGAGTTGACCTAGCAATGATAGAAACATGGCAGTAATTGCCAAAAGTGTTAAAAAAGGCAAAGGCACGGCTACCTTTCAAGACAGTGAAGGAAACTATTACAGTGAGGACACTTGAACCGTGAACACTTTGAGCTTTTTTCATACTTTTTCTCTCATTACTCCTTGTGTGAATCAATTGGAAATATGATTTATTTGGAACAATAAGATTATTTGAGTTCAGTGCTTCATTTTCAGAAGGTTTGAAGCACTAGTAGAAAGTTCATAAATTAAAAAATATAAAAATCTCAAGTGTTCATGGTTCGAGTGTCCTCACTTTAAGATCATTATAATTATGAGTTTATAGGTTTTTGCCCTAATAATTTTAGTTTTTGCTGGTCCTCCAACATTCTTCCCTCTACCGACATAAATTATACAATGAACCTAAGCCAACTTTTTTTTTAGTCAAGCAACACTTACACCAAGTGTCACTAGTGTCACCATAGCCCTACCTTCATGTCATTAATGGGGCCTAAATTAAGTTTCTTTACTATGTAATAGCCGCCTTTCTTCACAATGCAATCGTTTGGCCAAGGAATATGAAGATGCAGCCAGGGGATTGCTAAGAAGATCCACAAAACAAAAGAAGGTGAAATTTTCACAAATAGAATGTATTCATATGTAGAGAGAAAGGCTCCATTTGTATTGTCAATCCATCCACCCACCTACTCACCCACCTGTCTATCCGTCCATCCATCCACCCACCAACCCATCCGTCCTCCTGTCCATTTGTCCATCCATATATCCAACCATCAATCCTACCCCCTATCTTCATTCCTTCCTTCCTTCCTTCCTTCCTTCCTTACTTCATTCACTAATTCATTCATCCATTCATCCATTTTCTTTTCTCAGTCTTCCAGAAGTCTTCCATCTCTTGGATTCAAACAGACAATCAAAGCACGGGTAAGCAGAAATCTAAATATCCCCTGGGGGAGGGGGTGCTTATTTTGTGCAAGTGGTTAGGTGTCAGCGGTCAGCGGTCCCTTTAGAACTCAAAATTTTTCTGTTTGTACCTTTTAGGGGTTCCTACCCAAAAGTCAGTTACGTAACATGACTGAGTTCCTTTTAGAGTCATTTCTTTTTTAATTTTCTTCATTGAACAAACATGAAAGTACAGAAGATATAGGTGCTCATATCAATCATACCGTATTTACTCGATAAACTGCTATAAATATTTAGAGTTTCGGTTGCGGCGTTCATTTGGGGGCTGAGCTTATTTGAGGGCGGCGCTTGTGATATTTTGCTCTCATATGCGGTGCTTAATCGGGGCGACGCTTAAACGAGTAAATACGGTATATGGTCGTAACTTTTAAGGGTTGAAATTAAGCTTTTTTTTAATTTATGCGTACCTTTTAAGGGTCTTTTTCAAAGTCGACCCTTCACCCAATCACCCCTACCACTTGAAGAAAGGGGGTAACCCCCACCCCACACCTCCCGGAAATTGTCCTTGTCATTTAAAACTTGATTGAGATATTCTACTTTAAAATAACAACAATAACCACAAAATAATCGTATTTGTACTTGCGCAATTTAATTCTAGCCGACCATATTTGGCAACATCGTACAGGAAGCGGTTCGAACAGATGAAAGTAGAAAGGTATTGTTCAGTTTACAGTGCGACGCGCCTTACCGTAGCCACCCAACAAACTTTTGTACAAGTACGATAAATCACTCCTTGCAAAGAATTTCCACATGAAAAAGACTGCCTACGAAAGTATTAAGTGTTAGCAAGTCAAAAGAGCAAAACTGGTATTAGAGATAGAGATTTTTCAGTAAGCATTTTCTTCAAGTTCTTGCTCCGAAGTTCAAATCTTTGCGGTAACAACAAAGCAAGTTAAGAGGGAGTCTCTCTAACAGCGGACCACTGGCTCTGGGTTCAAAAAATAGATTTGTCTTATATTTTTACCATCGAAAGTACTATCTTTCCTCATTACAACTGTGTACTTAGAATCGTTTTATATTCTATTTTCGAGCCGCTATGCGAATTTTTGTCTATCGACCCCAAATCAGTCAAAAGACGCCGATTTTCAAAGTCGCCAAGGCTTACATTCAAAGTCCGTTTTCTCGGGTTTTTCTGGAAATGAAAGCTTATATTTTAGTTTAAAGTGAAGCTTAGTGCAACTTCTGACTAGAAACAGCAATATTTTTTTGGAATGTGCAAATTAAGGGAGGGAAAATCCTAACTGATCGAGACTACTGAACGCGTGACTTGAAAAACTAAGATTAGAGGACTTAGAAGATTGCAAATTTCTCAATTGTGGCACCTCACCAAGGTACAAAATACCATCCTACCTTGAGATAAGAAGCTATTCTGCAGATCTATGCAAAAAAATTTGCGGCACATTGCGTTTCTAAGCAATGAACTAAGTCCAAATATTGTGCTTTTTGCAGGTATTTTCTTGCGTGACATAGAGGCCGTTGAGTCTGTAACGCCTACTTCTTTGCTCATTATTCTCAATACTCTTACCCAAAATAGGATGAAATGAATGAAAATCTAATTGTAACATGTATTTGTTCTATCATAAAAGATTTCAGCGATCACAGCCTTGTTTTAGCACTATTAAGCGATTTTGAAATTTCACCATACGTTATATTTTTTTCTAATTTGCATATCTCTAGATCGGGAGGTCAAACATTTGTGTTATAATCTCGAAACATAATTGTGCTACAGAAAAACTTTTCTTGCTTTTAGAGCTAAATATTTTTGTTTGTTTAAGACGAATGTAACATATAACGGATATTATTAATATCTATTGAAATTAATGCGTTTATTGCGTTATCACCGTTAATTTTTAAAAATAAATACTCTGTCAATTAGAGCTAAATGAAAACAAGGCTATGGTAATACGTCGGGTTGGTGTGCTTTTTTGGAACTTAATTGTTCATTATAATTGGGTATACTGCTGTGGAAAAAGTGCTAAAAAAGGTTTGTTAAGTACAACTGGAGTTGAACTGCATCAAAGATTAGATAATAAAATGGTAGCGCTAAATTTTATTTTAATTGATTACTCTTATCATTTCTGATGAAAACCAAGATCATTTACTTAAAGCTTGAGGTCGTAATAGATGTGCGTAACTTTCTGGTTATTTCTTACTAGTTTACAATACCGTGAAACTCGGCCGTCTTAAAGACGGCTATCATAGAGGGATCGAAAACCCTGTTTAGTCGTAATGGAGATGTATTCTGTTGATGCGTCCTATGCAACATTAAAAGAGCTAGCTGAATAAAACAAAACATAAGTTTTTTTAATGCTCTTTAACGGAGTAATCTACAGAATAAATATCTGCTTTCCGAAATCTAAAGGCTTCCTGTCACAAGAAAAATAACTGTCATCAATAGGGGCGGTGTCCACAATAAACACGTGCCTCAAGTCAGTCACTTAGTGAAAGCCTCCTCCTTTTCCAACGAACATATTTATAACTACTGAACGAATGATTGAGGTTTCCTGACCTAAAAGATTAGACATCAGCCGATATTTTTAGACGGGTCATTAAATAATACTAATTTTACTGGGAACATTTGCATTCCTCGATAAGTTCGCCAACCAAACGAACGAGTTCTGCCTTGAGGTCTTTAGATCGAAACTTTACTTCAAAGTGATTGAGTATTGTTTTAAGCATTGCAACGTTGAAGACTGCGATCTTGTCTCTGTGATAATAGTCGCATAGATCATACGCGTCATAAGTAATCGGGTGCTGCAAGCCGATGTTATCTCCAATTTCTTTTAACAGATCAAAACGCTCTGACTCCCGTATTACTTCTTGAATGTCTTCATCATCATCTACTTCAGATTGTACGTTTTCCTTGGGATTGGTAGTATCTTGTGCTCTGGATTTTTTTCTCGAAGCGGAAAGCCGTGAAAAGAATCCCGCTATTTGGGTCTTCGATAACCATTCTATTCTTTCAAAACGTCTTTCGTTGTCCTCATTTCTCGCGCACCGCATTTCTGCGGCAACTTGTTCCGGGTCAGCTTTTCTCCCAGTCCTCTCACCCAGGTCAAACTTTGCTGTCAAATACGAGCGCACATTGTCTGTAAAACGAGCAGATGCTGTTCTTGGTTTTAAAGCCCAGCCCATGGTAAGTGGTGAAGGCGGTGTTTCTTGACGTGATACATAAGATGATTCATCTGGTTTACTGCATGTTTTGGACTTATACGAATCGATACCTGAGAATTTAGCCACCCAATCTCGGCGGAGCCCATCGTATAATGTTTCATTTCTTTTTTTCTGGATTTCGTGCAAGCCAACATCAATGTGAAGCTCGAGATCTGAAAAGGAGTCGAAGTTATAGCTACATCCTACTTCAGGACAAACAAATAGCGATGGCTGATCATCACTATCAATGGCGTTTTTAGGATTTTCTTGATCTTTGTTAACTGGAAGCTGTCTCATTTCACTAGTGATGAAAAACCCTTGTCCTTCTTGCAATGATATGTTGGTCGCTCCTTGATGTTTAACATATAAAGATTTCCAAGGTATGAGTTTCCCGGGACCGATATCGTAGGCTTTCCAGGTAAGCAGTCCTTTCTTTTCATACTTAAAGTTATGAAATTCACTAAAGTATTTGATTTTATGCACCTCAAGATTCTGGCTGGATTCATCCAAAGTGTTCACGGCCGCTGTTGTTCCTTTAACCGGTCTCTCTTTTAACGCCTTCCTCATATGGGAGCCATTCAGAATATCGTTCCCTTCAGCGCAGTATCTCCTGATTGATGCCTTCATTGGACAAAGCACTCTGTCACATATGTCTTTTCCCTGCTGAGGCTCAGAAAAATCATACCGTTCAACAGCAATTCCAACACGGTCACCAACATCCTTGACTGCTGCAACAAGATTGGTTGTGTGGTAACATCCTGCTTCATCTGAACGAATACACACCGTTTTCACATCAGGAAAGTCAACTTTGATATTTTCTAGAAGGCTCTCAAAAACGGAAGTCACAGCAAACCAGTCCTGGGAACACGAGTCAAATAGGTGAGCATAAGACAAAACTCGGTTAGTCTTGGATTGCTCATCGTAGGTCACTACAATGCTGATATGCCAGCTTAGCCCGCGCTTGCCAAACCATTCGCTTTGCTTTTCTCTATACCTCATTTGGTTGAATTTCATTGCCCAATCAATAATAATGAGGGCGGAGTTGGATGACAAATTACGTATTGCTTCTTGTTTTGCCTGTTCCTGGTTTACGCCTCGGATAATATGACACTTCCAAGCAAAGATTTTACTTTTGGAGGCCTTAAAGTCGTACATTAGGTCATCGCGTTGCTCACTGCTGTAAAGATTACTGGAATGATTCTTTATGCTGGCTTCTATCTCATCCATTACCAATCTCAGTTCCTGACAATGTTTGCAAGACAAATGATGTGATGAATGCGAACACTTTTTTGTTAACTTCTGAACGCTCTGATCACTCAAGGCAAAGTGCCTACAGTGGTCAGCACACTCGCTTTCTTCGGCCATGCAGTCCGTTTTGTAGGTGGTTTTAAGATATTTCATGCCATCATTTAGCCTGTTTTTCAAGCTTGTCATGTTTTCTTTATCTGCACCAACTTCGCAAAGCTCATCTATTATAGTAGATAGTCGCTCAAAGGCAGACACCCCTTCGGCAGCAGTATTATCGAGGCCACACAATGATTTACGTTGTGAAGCTTCTCGCACTTCCAAGATACGATACATCGTGGAACGGCTAATTGGCTCAAATGACTCTTCCTTGCAATACTGTAAGTACTGCATCACCATTGTGGACCTCGTAACAGTGCGGATTACATTAGGCATTGTTATCTGACTGCCTCCATCTAAGGTAAGCTTTCTTGTTCCAAACGCAACGTCCTGATAAAAATAAGGTCGATTGATGAAATCAACGAAGTGGTCAACCTTTTGTGTGTCTAGACGTACCCGATGGTGTACTACCTTAGGGACAAATGAGCCTGGACCTCTCTTTTTCGCATGTGATCTAGCCAGTTTGATTTGCCTCATACTGACTTTTTCATAAGGCTCATGAAAAGCTTGCAATTTCTTCATAGTATGGCGGTATGCATATATACTGAGTATTTGTATCTTCAAGTTACGGGTCTGCGCATCACGATACGCACACATTAACGCGATCAGGTCATCTGTAGGGCTTATGGCTTCTTGTTGGATTACTTGGAATAGCTTGTCACCATCTTTTGGCGCTATCAGTTCGCAAACAGTTCGGCACGCATCTGAGGCTCTATCTTTACAAATGTTTTTATCTTCTGGTTTTGCGTCATCCCAACTTGATGTTAATTGAAACTCCAGTGGCTCAAGAACTCCAACAGGTGTATGCGCCGCTATTTTAGCCATCGAGGTTGAAGTCTTGAACAGCTCTATCATCATTAGCAGAAGCGTTGACGCACAAATCTTCCAGTGAACTACCACTTGCAAGATCACTGCAGCATCCTGGTGTCCAGTTCGCGCCAGCAGCACGATGCGTACGAGGTGTTTCCGGTTCAGTTGTTGAGGTTGGCGTAGATTTTTTAGGTCTCCTGTCAACGAAAATAAAAGTGAGGTATTTTATCATAACATATAGAGTCATGGTATTCTTAGGTTATTGCCTTAACTAGTCGACACTGCACTGCAGTCCTAGTTCAGTGAAATATGAAATACCTTTCCACTCACAAGACATACCTTTCTGTGGTTGTTTTTGTGGGAGGAACCTTGAACGCGCCAACTATTTCATCCTGCAGCCACGCCGCATTGCTCTGCATGTTTTCTTGGTGCTTTGTTCTACATTTTCCACATATTGCTGTTTCAGAAAATAGAGATGAATGTGTAAGCTAGGGGATATTAATTATGACCTTGCTAAATAATAACATTCACTACACTTTCCTTTGTTTTTTTTGTTTGTTTTTTTTGTTGTAGATAGTCTTTCTTTATTTTCTCTTCTTTTCTTTTTCTTTTTTCCCGTTTCTTTCTTTTTCTACTTCCCTTTCTTCCTGCTTTCTTTGCTGCTTTCTTTTTTCCCTTACTTCCTCTCTTTTTTCTTTTTCCTTTACTCTTTTTTTCTTTATTTTCTTTTTTTTCCCTTCTTTTTCTTTTTTCTTTCCATACTACTTACTAATTTGCTTACTTATTTTTTATTATCTCTTTTCGTTGACCTATCGCACACGATTTTGTTTTAAATTATTCAACATAAAGATTTAGACCCATCAAAATACTCACGTGATCCAATTTCGACAGTAACATTGAAAATCGATTTCACTGCATTTGCCATGGCAACATTTATCACATGGCGATCCTTACACTGCTTTTTTCTTGATCCACTATGCCCTGGATAGCGACATGTCCGCGGTGCACGCCAAAATCTACCAAAACCATGACGATGGCTCGGACATATGCTCATAGCATCAATTTGGATAGAGCTTAACTCAAAATATCCAGCACGTGCAAGAATTAGCTCGCTTTCATTTAGTCCAGAATTTCGTAGATGGCAGCTGGCGAGGTGCTGTGTTATATCTGCCTGACATTCACTTAACTTCACCAATTCAATAAATCCTCTAGAGCTCCCACAGGCTATTTTTCTGCTTCCTTTAAAGCTACAAAGGCTAAAATCCATTCTTTCACGAGAGAGGTAAACACGAGACTCGAAGACTTTATAAACGCCGATCGTCTTGGTGCAAGTAAATGCAACCAGGACAGACATGTCGATTTCATTTCTGAAATCATAAATAACTTATAACCCAACAATTTTGTACTAAACCATATTTTAGGTTTTTTAATTATTTGAGTCCCTTTTTATATCCATAACTATTAATTGAAAATGCATCATGATTCACTGTTATTTAGCGCAAGGACATAGTTTCAGCATTGCTACTACTTGGTATAGAGTTGATCAATAAAATGGCTAACGCAATACAAGCTTAAATTTGAATATCACAATCATAGAACCTTAGACAAATTATTAAAACAGGTTATTAAAAGAGCTAGAAATATCCAGCTCTGAAAGCAAGAAAAGTTATCTTGTACTTTTGTAGCACAACTATGTTTCGAGGTTATAAGACGAGGATTTCTTTAAAATATACTAACAATGCTTGACCTCCCGACTTTGAGATATGCAAATTGGAAAAAAATATATCGTATGGTGAAATTTCAAAATCGCTTAATAGTGCTAAAACAAGGCTGTGATCGCTGAAATCTTTTATGATAGAACAAAAACATGTTACAATTAGATTTTCATTCATTTCATCCTATTTTGGGTAAGAGTATTGAGAATAATGAGCAAAGAAGTAGGCGTTACAGACTCAACGGCCTCTATGTCACGCAAGAAAATACCTGCAAAAAGCACAATATTTGGACTTAGCTCATTGCTTAGAAACGCAATGTGCCGCAAATTTTTTTGCATAGATCTGCAGAATAGCTTCTTATCTCAAGGTAGGATAGTATTTTGTACCTTGGTGAGGTGCCACAATTGAGAAATTTGCAATCTTCTAAGTCCACTAATCTTAGTTTTTCAAGTCACGCGTTCAGTAGTCTCGATCAGTTAGGATTTTCCCTCCCTTAATTTGCACATTCCAAAAAAATATTGCTGTTTCTAGTCAGAAGTTGCACTAAGCTTCACTTTAAACTAAAATATAAGCTTTCATTTCCAGAAAAAAACCGAGAAAACGGACTTTGAATGTAGGCCTTGGTGACTTTGAAAATCGGCGTCTTTTGACTGATTTGGGGTCGATAGACAAAAATTCGCATAGCGGCTCGAAAATAGAATATAAAACGATTCTAAGTACACAGTTGTAGTGAGGAAAGATAGTACTTTCGATGGTAAAAATATAAGACAAATCTATTTTTTGAACCCAGAGCCAGTGGTCCACTGTTAGAGAGACTCCCTCTTAACATGCAAATTTACAGATTCTCGCTTTCTGATTGGCTAACTTGTAAACAAGTTTGTTGGGTGGCTACGGTAAGGCGCGTCGCACTGTAACTTTTAGGGATGCCATCAAAGCATTGGAGAGTAATAAAAATTGTCGCTTATTTAATGAGGGTAGCCCTTGATAGCCAGTGCCAAGCAAACCCTCGTTCCATAATCAAATTTAGTAGATTTTTGTTGAGAGAGAGAAACCGGAGAATCCGGATAAAAAAAACTCACAGGAGAGAATCAACTAGAAACTTACTACTCACATATGAATCAATGTTGATTCCGGATAAAGTGAGTTGTGACTGTAACCATTATGTTTACATTCTCCCGAGAATAATTACCAAATACAGTGAAGTCCCGTTTTCTCTGACCTCCTGGGGACCTGAAAAGAAAGGTTTCAAAATAACGAGGCTTCGAGATATCCAGGGTAGGAAAGTAGTAATTTGGGATCAGGAATCACATGCTTGAAATCGAGATCATTTACTCAGAAATTCGGAGTATCAGGGATTACAGAAATGAGATCGAAATCGTATGCTCGAATTCAGGGATCAAGGGATTATTTCTGGGATCAAAAAGTCATTATTACAGATTAAGATTTGTGTGCCGAAATTTTTCCGATCAGGGATCAAAATTTCGTGTGCAAATTCATGCAGAATCAATCCCGAAAAAAATATCCCTCGTCACGACCCTGTCATGGGGTGTGGTCTCAAGTTTGAGACAATGGAGTTGATTCTGATGGTTAGAGAAAATTTAAAGTGCATCTTTTTTGTTGTAGGAAGCCAATGGAAACAGCGCGCCATTTTTCGGGCCACGCCTCGGGCCAATGCAAGGCTTAAATGAAGTAAGTTCAGTTAAGGCGTGGACACACGGTGCAACATGGCGTGCAATATTGCAGCCAATGTTGCTGAAGTAGGATTTTTCTACTCCAGCAACATTGCGTGCAAAAATTTCATCGTGTGACATGGCTCGCAACATGGACGTCCTGCAGCATTACGCGCAATGTTGCACTGTGTGATCGTAGCTTTATTATATTTCCTTTTATTCATTTTCTCTATATTTTCCACTTTCACAATCAACCTTTTACTGCTTCGTAAATTGCTGCAACTTTTCCCATTTTCTTATATTTACCATTTTACACATTTTCTCCCACTCCTAGCTCTCTTTATTTCATTATTGGGACAATAAATGGAACTATTTGGCATCTTAACTCTTTCATTTTCTCCCGTTTCCCGTTTTTCATTTCCATTCTTCCCTCCCTCCCTTCCTCCCTCCCCCCTTCCCTCTCTTTCTCTCTTTGTACTGGTTTACAGACACAATTTTACTGGCTGGTAAAAAAAGAAATAAAAAGAAATCATCAGGCCCTTTTCCCCTTTTTTCTTCCGATTTTTTTCATTGGCTGGTTTACGAAGAAAATTTCACCGCGCCAGTAAATTGAATCATTCTCTCTACTTTGAATCTTATAGGATGTGTGTTACGAGAATGGTCGTATATTGTCTGGTACGTTGGACGCTCTAATCAAGAAACTTTTACCTTTGCCTGACTACTACCCTGATGTAAGTAATGACTATGACTTATATAAGGGCAATCGTACGTGTGCTGTGTGCCGAGCCGTGTAGTGCCGTCCGTTTGACTGTGACGGTGCAGCGTCCAAGTATTTCTTAATTTCTTAGAGCAGATTTCGTATGAAAAGTCACGGTTACGGCGCGGCACGGACACGGCACCGAATATCCAATATTTTCATACACGGGACTGGCCGGAATGGTCACAGTCAAGGCGCGTTCCAGGCCGTACGTTTTTCATAGTCATACGAAACCGCTCAAATGGTGTGCAAGAGATTAATTCAAACGATGCTAAATTTCATACCGTGATGACCCCGAAATTTTTTTTCACAGGTCCCTGCGCCATCTTGAAATGAAAGGTAGCCATGCCTTTGCATCGAAGCGAGACGAACGGTGAGACATGTGAATAATTGTCCAAGGTGTTAAAAAAAGGTCTCTATCATTGCAAGGTTACCTCATGTCATTCAAGATGGCGCAGGGAGCTGTGAAAGAGACTATTGGTACTATAATAGAAACGTTCTTTAAATCTTTTACACTAATCTCCCTCATTTTGCTTTAAATTTTCCTGATCTTTTGATATGCAGTAGTAGAAAGAGCCAGAGTTTTTTTTTTTTACTCATTGGTTATTGGTTAAAATACTTATTGGTTATTGTCTTTATTTAAAAGCGGACCTACATCTTCGCGTTTCTACTGTGTTGTCGCCTGTTCATTTCTCCTACCGTTCTTTTGTCTCGGGTATCCAGCGTAAGTACACATTTTTGCTTTTACGTGTTGTATCACGTGCTAAGCATCCGCCATAGACTTGTAGATACAGCCAGTGTCACGTGCAAGCACGCGCACTAGTCTTCTGGATACAGTTAGTGTCACGTGCTAAGCATGCGCCCTAGTCTTCTATATATAGTTAGTGTCACGTGCTAAGCATGCGCACTAGTCTTCTGGATACAGCCAGTGTTACGTACTGGTTGCGCACTAGCTCCCCAGCCTTGCTACTTCTATAAATGCTTACTCTTCTGAATAGGGATATGTGAGGTGATTTTCTTTTCTTGTTTTTTTTAGGCCTGTGCCAAAACCATGAAAGAAGCATCACCTTCAGATGTAAGTTACTGAACAAGTAATTATCATGCACGAATTTAGTATTTCAAAAATACAAGAGGCTTAACGAGTTTAGTTTGATACAAAAACAGTGTTACTTTTGCTCGTGAAAATAAGGCGTAATCCTACTTTTTGTACAAGTGGGAACGTCCATAGTAAAGCTCGAAATGTATTGCTAAACGATTACAAGACTTCGTGTTTATGAAATATTTATCGATTAATTATTTTCAGGCAGTAAAACTTGGTTCCAACATCGTTCAACTAATGAGGTAGGGAAAAAAAACAGTCCTATCGTTTATTAGGCCACCCACATCTCCCTTCTCTCCTCTCGCCTGTTCCTCACCTTAATTTCATTGTCTTATCCTGTCCTGTTCTGACCTGCCCTGACCTGCCCTGACCTCGCACCAGTAACGCACAGCCTTATATTAATTGACTTACTTTGATTAACTTAAATTATAGTGAATGGACCGAGGCTTTCACCAACGACTTTAGAGACGAAGTTATGATGATGCACTTCAAAGATATCACATCGTACTGCGCATCGTTGAGCATGGTAAATAACAAGTAGGGGAAAAAGCATCAACTAACAACCTCTGGGCTGATCTAAGTCAGGGCACGGCTAACTCACAGCTAGATCGAACCCTGAAACGACTTCTGGGTTGATCTAAGTCAGGGCGCGGCTAACCCACAGATTGAACCCTGAAAAAAGCTGAATTTCGTCGTGTAAATCAACCCTACAACCTGCTACAACTTTCTTCTTGTCGCACACAACAGTTGTAGGGTTGATGTACAAGAAGCAATTCGTGTTGTAAGCGTGGCGTAAGCAGATTGCATGCGACAGTAGTAAGCAAAAGTTGTACCGGGTAAATCGGCCTTACACTAATTCCATTGTTTTCTTTTGTTTTACTTTGACAGTTACTCACTTATTATACAACTTTGTTTCGTGGTCCAAGTAAAATCACTCTAAATGTAATTTTCTCGTTTTTTTTTAGGACCTCAAAAAGTTGGTGGGACAGGTGACGCAGGCATTATTTTGCAAGGTACATTTTATTATTTATTTTTATTATATATTTATTACTGAGTCGCATGAGGATCGAGAAAAAATAAGTATTGAGTTAACCCCTATATTCGAGGGTTTCTTTCGCTTCTTTCGTCAAAATAGAGCGATATATACAGATGAGCAAAATGCTAAGAATTAATAAAAATAAATTATTGAAAATTGTAACCGGATTGATAAAACAAGCGTCCATTATCAGCCAATCAAAATGTAATACTCTTTACCCCTATAGACCCTTTGCACGTGACGTCAAAGCAGCTCAATTTGGAGGACAAAACAAAAGAATTTCAATATCCTGAGAATTGGAACCTATTGTTTTGTCTTTCAAATTGAGCTGCATTCCAAAGTGCTGCAAGAAGCTCATATATTGTATAGTTTCTGCATTTTACTTCATTTCTATCGGCTTTCATTCTCATATATTTTTCGATCAACGTTTTTCAAATAGGTGTATCTACTTCATGTATTTTGTTTTATTATTTTTAAGTCTAACGATTTTTCTTGTTCTGGTTTCGCGTTTTAGCTTGCAGTGTTGGACAAATACGATGAGGTTTTAACACAAGCAACCGCTGCCGCTGAAGACAGACGCCGCACAAACCCCTCCAAATACAAGGTGAGAAGGCTGAAAAGCGTGTGCGCATCGCCAAATTGTCAATGAAAAACAAACATGGCCGCTTGAAAACTTCGCATCAAACACTAAAATTGGTCGAGGTTTTCAGGGAAAAGCGTTTTAGTACAAACATTAGAAAAGTTCTACATACCGTAAAATTAAACTTTAGGCATTGGTTAAAAGATAAAAATGCAACTTTTTTCTTAACTTTCAAATTTTCAAAGAAATGAGCTTAACTTTTGGACTTTTGTAGCTGACTTTGAGACGTTTTTATAGGAAGCAGGTGAGCCCGTGATTTTACCAAAAACCGCTGGCTCGTTTTTTCAGCATCATGCATCATGCACATGCATCTTGCATCTTGCAACGTGCAACAAAACCTTCGCCAACCTTAATTCTTTAAAATACCTGTATACAGCTATTTCAAAAAGGTTGGTGAAGGTTTTGTTGTACGTCGTTTGTTGTTTACCAAACTTGAAATATAATATATTCATATGTAAAGAATGTCAGCACAGAAGAAAATATACCGGAAAAACGTACAGACAAAGTTTGGCGGTAAAATTCTACATCGTTGTGACCTTTCGCTGATTGCATCCACATCACCCATACTGCATTTTGGGCTTGGTACGCAACATGCAGCATGCAACAGAACCTTTACCAAACGTTTTTGAAATGAGCTGTATTTTTTGGTGTTTTGTGTGATTTTCTCTAAATATTTCAAACAATTTTTTTTCCATTTTTTCCCCCAGAGCTTGCTAGATGTTTGTACGGATCCTTCCATTATGGCGCAGCAGCTGAGCCACATAGAACTGGTAAGAATTTAAACCAAACATTTTTTTTCTTCGGGCGTTTTCTTTCTAGATTTTCTTCAAATTTGACAAATGTTTGATCCCAAATTTCAAAATCTGCTACTTTTTCTTCAAATAACTCGATGCTATATTTATTTGATAAGTATAGAAATTCTCCGATCGGTTACTCTCTCTCCCCTCCCCCTCCCCCGACCCAAAAAAGCAAAGCATAGACCCCTTTAACATGACGTCAAAGGAGTTAAATTTAAAGCAAAACAAAAGAATTTCGATCCCTTGAGAATTGAAACCTATTGTTTTGTCACCCAAATTTAGCTGCATTCCGACGTGCTGCAAGGGATCTGTAGCTTTTTCATAACTGATAACTAGTACTTCTGTTTCGGTTCCAAAAGCTAACATCCCCTCCCCTCGAAGTTTCTAATGTTTTAAACTAAGGCCTCATTACTTTGCTTTTACTGCCAATCCATTAACATCCTTAACCACCAGAAATAATCCTTATTGGAACTAAGCTGAGCTCTCTCATATAGACTCTATAAGTTCCGCCCTACCACTCATACTTAGGAAAATAAGATATTAATTATACGGCTGCCATATTGGCTGGCATAACAAAAAAGAAACTAGCCACACAAACGTGTTCGTAAAACCTTCACCAGCCTTGAAAATTCGTAAATAAGAGTTGTGTTTCACATTCTAATCAATACGAGGATAACATACTTTGAAATTAAAAATGAAGCAACTCTAGCTTTAAATATATCCCCATAGGCGACACGAGTAAGTCATTATGACTAGTGGGATTAAGTGTGATATAAAACGGCATACATTTCGCGTAAAAAATAATCCTTTTAAATGGGTCTAAAGCCTTTTCAGAGTATTAATAAAATATGAACAAGTGAACTTCGCATGCTTCTCACTGCGTCTTCGCGGAAATTAAAAATTAACGTGTGGTTGTTGGATCAGTTTGGTCTACAGTTTTCTGGTGAAAACAAAAAACAAACCGAGCCATTGATCTATCAATGCTTCGCCGCTAAATTTTAATTCTCACTTGAGTTTTTCTTCCCTTCCTGGCTTTTGTGCTCTTGTTTTATGAATGAAACTATTTCTTTTCCTTGTTGTGAGGCAGCTGGTTTGAGACGCACCAACGAGACTAGCTTCTCGTTAAAGTTTAATTGGAGGTTGATAGTTGTAGTACAACCGCCTCTTTCAGCCATTTCGTTTTCTTCACTTTTCCATCCTTTACTTTCCTACTCTTTTTATCGTCCCTTCTTTCGTTTTCATTCTTTCTTTCTTGCTTTTTTTACTTTCTTCTATGTTATTTTCCTTTCCTTTTTCTCTTTTCTTATCTTTTATCTTGTCTTTTTCCTATTTTCTTTTTCGTGGCTTTTTTTAGTTTTCGCCTTTTTCTGTTTTTAGCTATCCAATTCTTTCTGTCCTTCCTACTTTCTTTCTTTCCTTATTTCTTTCTTTCTTTCTTTTATTCCTTCATCCATCCATTCATCCATCCATTCATCCACCCATCTATCCATCCATCCATCCATCCATTCATCCATTCATCCATTCATCCATTCATCCATTCATCCATTTTCTTTTCTCAGTCTTCCACTTCTTTCTTCATTCCACTTCAATTAGTCACTCGTTATTCATATTCTTCATACAATGCATTCATTCTAGTCTATCTCTTCACACCGACTTCCCGTCTTCTCATCAGTTATGACACTTGCTGGAAACACCATGTGTGAGCTTCCGCGACAATTCTCAGGCAGAAACAAATAATATAAAAATGCTGTAGGAGCAGTCAGGCATTATGAAATAAAACCAATCCAAAAACAGCTTAATTTGGACACAATTATACGATCTTACTGATAAAGGCTTCAGTGGCGTACCCGAAGCATCCAGTATTTTAAAAGATTTTAGTCAGAGACGACCTTTATTGATTTTAGAAGTAAATGAATCTATGAAAATTCCAATAAAAGGTCTCTATCCAATAAACCATTTAAAAATATTTCACCTTGTATGGCATAATACGTCTTCAATGCCACTCTCGGTCCATCAAAAATTCTTTCCCATTATCGGCTATTTAAAAGATTATTCTTCATTTTTTTTTTCCTGAATATTGTTCTACGTCTCGACTTATTATTTTTTTATCCTCTACTTCAAGACCTTCAAGCAAATTCAATGTTTTTTTATTTTATTTTTAAAAAAACTGTAATTTTAGTCCACTGCGACTTAGTGTCTTCTTTCCAACTGTTTTTCACACATTTTTTTTTTAAATTCCAATCTTTAGTTTTGTGAAGCAAATCCTTCATTTTTTTCTTCTTTTTCTCAAAAAAAATTAGTTAGTCTACTGTAACTTTCCTTTAATTAGAAATATAACTCCGTAACAGGTAATAATAGTATAATGGTATCAATTTATTTTTAATTTGTTCGTTAGAGGATAAATTTCTAGTCGAAAATTATCAACAGGAAACTAGAAATAATTTCATTAGAATATTTTTTATAGTTATATTTAATTATGTCGTCCTTTTTTTATTACAGTTAGAATTATCTAAGAATAAAAAGTGCAAAATTTCAATCGTTAAGTAAGAAAAATACATACATGCAAACCTTATTGAATCATCCCCAAGGGCTCTTCCGACTCAAGAAATGAGGCTCCCAATGTGTGCATGTGGCTACTGCCAAGGCAAATTTAAATCAAGTCCTGAAAATACTCCACTATGGATAGATGAAATTGAAATACATGAATATTCGAACGAATGAGATATTCTGATCTTAAGTCTGACCACTTTGATTCTACTTTTAAAATCTTTAGTCCCGAACATTAAAAATAGATTTAAAAATAGTTATTTTCTATTACTCGATGTGGAAACGCCAAATTCATAACTTAAATATTTGTATTTCTAACTTGTATAAAGGTTACCCTAAAACCCGAAAATCGGAATCCGGAATCCTGAAAAAAATACACAGAATACTAAAACCCGGAATAACCGAAAACAAAAATGTTACATGTATTTTTTTATATTCGTTGAAAAATCTTCCCTTCTCAATTCTCATAACTTCTCAAGAATTTAATATTTTTGTCTCAAATTTCCAAATTTTTTCATTAAAATGCTTTGTAAAGAATACAGTAAATTTCAATTTTATCCATGGTCATTTTGAACGTCAAAGTCAAAGTCACATTTAGGCGGAAAAAACCTGGCATGAAAATTTATTGGCAAGTAACGGGTATCAAGAAAGAATTTATTGAATATTAAAATTTCTAAATTTTTTCGTTGTTTCTTTCAATTTTTTTTTCCCTTTCTCTCAGAGCTGTTTCCTTCTTTCCTTTCTTCTTTCTTTCTTTCTTCCTTTCTTTCTTTCTTTCTTTCTTTCTTTCTTTCTTTCTTTCTTTCTTTCTTTCTTTCTTTCTTTCTTTCTTTCTTTCTTTCTTTCTTTCTTTCTTTCTTTCTTTCTTTCTTTCTTTCTTTCTTTCTTTCTTTCTTTCTTTCTTTCTTTCTTTCTTTCTTTCTTTCTTTCTTTCTTTCTTTCTTTCTTTCTTTCTTTCTTTCTTTCTTTCTTTCTTTCTTTCTTTCTTTCTTTCTTTCTTTCTTTCTTTCTTTCTTTCTTTCTTTCTTTCTTTCTTTCTTTCTTTCTTTCTTTCTTTCTTTCTTTCTTTCTTTCTTTCTTTCTTTCTTTCTTTCTTTCTTTCTTTCTTTCTTTCTTTTTTTCTTTGTTTCTTTGTTTCTTTCTTTCTTTCTTTGTTTGTTTGTTTCTTTCTTTCTTTCTTTCTTTCTTTCTTTTTTTCTTTCTTTCTTTCTTTCTTTCTTTCTTTCTTTCTTTCTTTTTTTCTTTGTTTCTTTGTTTGTTTCTTTCTTTCTTTCTTTTTTTCTTTCTTTCTTTTTTTTTTTTTTTCTTTGTTTCTTTCTTTCCTTCTTTTTTTTTCTTTGTTTCTTTCTTTCCTTCTTTTTTCTTTCTTTCTTTCTTTCTCTGTTTATATTCCTTCTTTCTTCGTTTCTCTCTCTTTCTTTCCTCAGTTTTAACTATCTTTCCCTTCAACATTAAGCCTCTATACATATCTGTTCATTTATCCCTCCATAAATTATATTCAAACAACTTAAACTTATGGTAATTCTGATAATAAACGCTGCTTTAAAAAAATTATCACTCTCATGAAAACCGTTTAAATGGTTCATTTTCTTAAAAGTTCGTTTGATAAGCATTTCTGAGAATACCATTTTAAGAAATTCCAAATTGTTCAACCTCGGCAAAAGAAATGAATTTAATTAAGTTCTACACTTAATAGCGTTTGTTTCGTTTGCTTTTCGCTTATATTAAATGAATGAATAAATAACAGGAACCCTAAGACTTTCATTGAATACACAAAATGAAATAAATGGGATTTAGCAGTGGCATCTCTACAGAGTAGCTTTTCGTCCACTGAAATTTAAGTCGAAATTTAGAGGTTGATTTTTGCGGAGGGAGGAAAACTTTATTCATTGTATACTCTCTTTCTTTGAAATAATTAGGCTACTCATTTGTCGTTAGCTTATAAATGAACATATTCTTATATCAGCCAGCCCCTTTAATTTAACCTAACCTTTTTACGGCATGAAACAAGAAAGTATTAATTTTATGCTTTATTGCTGAAGCGAACTTGTTCATTCAAATCGACTCATCTAACATTGCGTGCTTGCTTTACAAAATTATATTCTTTCAGTAGGTCTATCATGCAATTTTTTTTTTTTACAAAAACCTTGTATTTTTTCCTTGGCAAAAAAAAAACGTTGTCGACCACCAAAATTGTTTTAATTTGGCATCACAGTAATTCTCTACTATTGTAGTTACGATTTATTATTCATTGTTTCTTGATTATTTTTGTTACTAAACCGTTGCCAATTTTAACAATAAATACTAGTTTGATGTTCTATATTGGATTGTAGTTTACACCTTATTTCAAGAACGTTGTCATATAAAAATAACGAAAAACAAATAGGAATGAATTAGAAATATTTTTTATCTTGATTATAAAGCCCTGTAGATTGATAAGAGTACCGTTTTTAGCATATACCGACGAGATTATCTCAAAAAAATGTCAGTCTATAATTTCAAAACAGTGAAATATTTACATTTGTTTTGAAAAAAAAAAAAATTTTGTTTTTTAATTTTTATATGACAACATTCTTGCAATTAGGAGTACTCATCTGTTCGCCCAACGAAAACTAGAAATCCTAGCCATTAATTATTCTTACACCGAAGTGCAATACATAGTAGGCTGTGGCATAAGTTTTCCACGAGTAGATTGAGAAGCTTTAGTAGGATTGAAGTATCGCTCTTCAAATCGTCTGGATGGATGTAATGTCAGCCTTCTTAATCCTTTTCTGTAATTTTTAATGAAGACCAAACAAAATAACGGATTGACTGCGGTGTTAGAGTAAGCCATGTATTGAGCTACAAACAGGAATGTTGCCCACTGGCATAGTGTTAGTGATTCTTTCAAATATGGGAAAAAATTATCGAAAATTAATAGCGAAAAATAAGGGCCCCAGCAAATGCCGAACGCCAGGACAATGAAGAATGAAAGCAGGGTAATATTACGTGTTGATTTTTCGCGCTTTTTTCTCGCGCACTCGTTTTGGTTTGGAACCCTTTTCGAGCGTTTTCTAAGCCAGTGTAATATGATTGCATACATTATGGCAGTCAGCACAAAAGGAATTAATAAGAATATAGTTATGGTTATAGTATCGAAAACTTTACTTGAGGCAGCATCGTCCAAATACGGCCCCCATTTGAATATACACCTTTGGTCTGGCCCAAGACGTAGGATATAGAAGTAAGGCGAGAAAAATAAAACCGCTGTAATCCATATTGATGCGATGAAATACCTTGGCTTTAGTTTACTAGAAGCGGTTGAGGCTTGAAATGGGAAGACGACAGCCGCAAACCGCGAGGCAGTAAGAAATACGAGTGATATGATAGAAACGACGGGGCAAATATCACACAAAAAAAAGACAAACTTGCAGAGAAAATCCCCAAACGCTCCAGAAACTCCCCATACGTCAGACCCCATCATAAGCGCGGAGATGTACCTTGGTATTGCGAGTGCTGGAATTGCGAGATCTGATACAGCGATGTTCACAATCAAATAGTCGATTGGTTTTCTCAAATTCTTGTTTTTGTAGACCACCAGGCACAAAAGTACATTCCCGACGAGTCCAATGATCATTATTAAAGTGTAGGATAGTACTTTGCTGGCTATATTTATTGTCGAAGGCTCTAAGAAACGGCAGTTGTGCAAGCTTTGATTCATGAAGTGTGCTGTCAAATTCGCCATTTTGATGTCAGTATTACCACCAGTTTGATGGATGTAAACGTTTCGCCAAAGTGAACTCAAATGGTCTTGAAACAAAGTAACCACTTGTTTGCTGTCTTGGTTGACGTTGGCTGATAACATTGGATATCAACTAACGAAAACAAGACAAAACGAAAGTCATGTTAACAGGCCATCACGTGACAAAGGCGTCGCATTCCGATTGGCTGATTCAGTCTTCATTGTGCAATTATCTGAATTATGGCTCCGATCTGTCGTGTAAAACAAGAAAATGTATTTTCCAAATTTGTAGTTATTTTTAATTAATATTATTGACTCCAACAGACATTCAGTTCTCAATTTAAGATTACGTTGTTTAGACAAAAAAAATACGATTCCGCTGGAGAAAGACAAATGTGAAAAGATAATTGGCATATCGGTAAGGCGAAGTAAGTTCTTGGATAACAATTATTAGGGATTCAATGATTAGATTTTCCAGACATAGGAATCAAGAGTAAACTAGTGAACTAACATCTTTAAAAAAACACTTAATAAAATAATCGCGTTCTTTTTCTGGTGAATTAAAAACACAAAACTCCCCACACTTATTTTTCATTGGTGAAAACATATAAACACTCTATGGGAGAATTAAAATCAGGGATTATTAGTGTTCGTGGTTGAGTAGAAAAGACTCTATTCTTAGAAGAATTAATATCCGTTTTCCTTCCTTAAGGAGAGGCGAGAATGACAGCTGTGCACAGGCGCTGCGAAAATAAGAGGGCTGTATGATAAGCGAGAATGAATGTTGGCAGTCCTAACACTTAATGAGGTCTATAGTTTAAATGTATTTGGCGAAAAATTGAATTTAAAAACGTTTTTTAAGTGAGTGGAGAATACTTATTTTTAATTAGCTAAAATAGGATAAGTGAAAAAGAAAATATAGATATTATATTTAAACACGGACGATAATTGTATTCCAAACGAGCTGCTTAGCACGAACAGCACCCAACATGGCTACCACTTTGTTTTATGGTCCTTTGATGTATACCAACCGGATCCTTCGTTACCGCCAATATTAACATCATGATCGTCATCACTATTATCCCCATCATCACCACCACCACCACCATCAAAATTATCTTCATCTTCATCACTACCATCATCTTCATCATGATCTTTTCATCATCACCATCAACATCAACATCATCATAACCATCATCATCATCACAATCATCATTTCATCATCATCATAATTTCATCATCATCACCACTCACAACATCATCATCACTATGCACCATTACTAACATTTACATCATCATCACCATCATTAACATGATCTTCATCACCATCATCATTATCATCATCATCATCATTACCATCGTCATCATCATCACCATCATTAACATCATAATCATCATTATCATCATCGTCATCGTCATCACCATTGTCATCATCATAATCATCATCACAATCAACTTCGTCATCATAACCATCATTAACATCATCATCACCATCATTAACATCATCATCATCACTTCTGATCATCAGCCTGATCTTCTTCAGTCATAGCCTTTATCCCACTCTTGTTTTAATGATCTTAGTAACACTTTAAGTCCTCAAAAGAGGAGTAATCTCGTGTCTTGTGTCGTGAAACCCAATCTGGATCCTTCGTTATTCAAATATGCCTAAAATGGACCAAACTGATCAAAGACGAACTACACCGGTAATCCGTAATGAAGATTTACGTGGATTAAGCCTGAAAATGTCTTTTTTTTTTTGTCATTTACTTTTCTTATCATATTGAAAAACAATTTTTGTCTAAAATGACTGACAAATCCACGGAAACATTTTGTCATCTTGGCTTCTCTCTCTCTTGTTATCCTTACCCCTTTAATACAAATATTGCCTCTGTTATCGTAATACTCGTTGTAGATTGTGAACTGTTCCTTTGTTCTTAGCGAAAAAAACAGCCCTTTAATACAAATATTGCCTCTGTTATGATACTCGTTGTAGATTGTGAACTGTTCCTTTGTTCTTAGCGAAAACTCCAGCCCTTTAATTCAAATATTGGCTCTGTTATAATACTCGTTGTAGATTGTGAACTGTTCCTTTGTTCTTAGCGGAAACACCAGCCCTTTAATTCAAATATTGCCTCTGTTATAATACTCATTGTAGACGGTGATCTGTTCCTTTGAGCGGAAAACTTGTCATATTTTTTATCACGAAGTTATTTTTTAAAATATTTAGGTGAAAATTGAACCCTGTTTGCATCTTTTTCTTTGCTTTTTTTCTTTCGTTTTTTTTTTTTTTTTTTTTTTTAATTACTTTTTTCCTTCTTCCTCTTGACTTTTTTCTTTTCTTTACTTTACTCCATTTTTTTCTATTCTCTCTGTTCCTCTTTCTATAGACTAATTCACCCATTTTCATGTCATTCTTAGGAGCGTTTAGCAAACATTGGACCAGAAGAATTCGTAGAAACGTTCATTTCGCGAGACGATGCCGACTTCAAGGTCAGTCAATTTTTGGCGTAAAAATAAGCGATGTTTAGTCTAACCTGACCTTGCCATATTTTATCCAGGAAAAAGATATTTTGCTCTACTTGTTTGTCTTTGTAAAATCACACACTCACCCAGCCCCAACCTCTCCCCCGTTATTATTTATTAACGAGCGTTCTCATTCTTTTCAAGTCGACCTTAAACGTCATGAAAAGAACCACGAGCCTGGAAGCCTACGTAGAATGGTTTAACAGGCTTGGTTATCTTGTCGCCACAGAAATATGTATGGTAAGTGTGTATGTATGCAAGTTCAGTGTGTGTGTTAGGAGCAGGTCAGTAGCTCAGTTGGTTTGTGCGCGGCTTTTGGAGCTAGAGGTCCACGGTTCGATCCTCAGGATCTCCACGCCGTCGACTTCTCTCTGTTCTGTGTAGCTTTAGCTTTTAAATCAATACCCAGAAGGAGCACTGATAGATTTAGGGCCAGGTTTCCCACGGTCAGGGAAAAGTCAGTGAATTCTGAATTTTTTTCAAGGTCAGGGAATTGTCAGGGAATTTTGATTTTGGTCAGGGAATTTTTGCAATTTACCCAAAAGTCAGTGAAAAATCATGGAATCTGTCAGCTTTCTAAAAATCGTTTTAAATTAGGAATTCCTAGTGCTTGGGATTCCTGGGGTCAAGCTACCATTTTTCGTAATTGTTATGTCAGGGAAACGTCAGGGAATTTTATTTTTCCAGATGAGTGAAAACCCTGAGGGCGCACTTCGAACGCTTTGTAACATGATGAGCTCGGCGGTAGCGCATTGCACGTATGCCCCACGTATCTCAAGCTAGACCGTTTTTCATTTTTATAGACGCCATTTGAAATTATCCTGAGTCGAGATTCTATCGACAAAAAGTGTGGTTTTTTGTAGTGGCAATATTTTCTTTTGTGTGTGTGTGTGTTTTTGTTTTGTTTGTTTTTTTGTGATATTTGTTAATGTTTTTCGTAGTTTTTAATCTCCTTTGTCTTGATCATTCTTTCATTTTTTCTTTCACACATTGTGTCCTTATTCCAGGAAAATAAGAAGAGCGTTCGAGCAAAGAAGATCGATTATTTGATCGAAGTAGCAAATGATTGCTACGATAGAGGGAACTTCAACTCCGCCATGGCCATCATCGGTAAAATAGAAAAAAAAACTTTTTGAAAGCTTTAGTTTTTTTATTACCTTTTTCTAAAGTAGTCAGCAAGGTTAATGAAGTGCACACGCAACCTCAAGTTCGGTTCATAAAAGGTTCATACAAAAAAACATCACCATTCTAGAAACTGAAAAGCCTAAAGCAAAATAACTTAATTTTACTAAAGTGTGTTTACTTGCACGGCTGCTAATAGCGCCTAAATATGCAGCCCATAAAGTCCTCCACTGGTCACAGTTGTAAAGCGCATTGAGACATTGTGAAATGCGCTATATAAGAACTTCCCTTTATTATTATTATCATTTACTCAGACTGAAGAGAGTGAATATATTTGAGAAGATATGATAAAAGTTCGCAAAAGGTTCATGCAAAAACATCACCATTCTAGAAACTGAAAAGCCCAAAGCAAAATAACTTAATTGTATACTAAAGTGTGTTTACTCAGACTGAAGAGAAGACAAGAGAGTGAATATATTTGAGAAGATATGTTAAAAGTTCGCAAAAGGTTCATGCAAAAAACATCACCATTCTAGAAACTGAAAAGCCCAAAGCAAAATAACGAACTAAAGTGTGTTTACTCAGACTGAAGAGAAGACAAGAGAGTGAATATTTTTAAGAAGTTATGATAAAATAAAAGTCTTTTCTTAAGAATCATCTATACTCAACCTCCGGCCCTTCTCTTGAAACTCTAATATTTGAGCCTACTTTGGATATCGATTGAGTGCCTTAAACAAATACTTAAATATTGATGGCCTTGTTTCTGTTCTTGTAAGTATTTGTAGTGTAGTTGTTATGATTTTCCGACCTTCACTTCTTGTCGTCGGGTTTGTGTTTTCCGTTTAATTATGGACAGAATATTAAAGAAAGCACTGCAAAAATCAACCTCCAGAACTCGTGTGGGTAGCAGAAATATAAAAAAACGCTTTGAAATTATTGAGTATCTGTTATTGAACTTATATTGCTTTTCTCTCTTGTTTTCAGCTGGTATGAACATGAGTCCTGTTTCTAGACTAAAAAAGACGGTGAGTTGGGTATTTTTAGTGGTTTAATTTTCGCTCATTCGCTTCCTGCTTGGAGTTTGAGACTTGCGGATGGATGGATGGCGGATGGACGGATGGATGGGTGGGTGGATGGTGGATGGGTGGGTGGATGGGTGGATGGGTGGATGGATGAACGAACGGACGGACGGACGAATGGATGGATGGATGGATGGATGGATGGATGGATGGATGGAATGATTGATGGAATGATTGATGGATGGATGGATGGATGGATGGATGGATGGATGGATGGATGGATGGATGGATGGATGGATGGATGGATGGATGGATGAATGGATGGATGGATGGATGGATAGATGAATGAATGGATGGGTGAACAGATGGAATGGGATTGATAGATGAATTGCTTCACATCTATATACAACAAATACGTTCTTTTTCAGTGGTCCAAAGTCAAAAACAAAAAGTTCGATCGACTAGAACGAGAAATGAATCCAGCTTCCAACTTCGGTGCTTACAGAACTTCATTCAAAGCAGCACACGAAAGGAAAGATGAAAAGGTACCTCTCCCCTCATTGTTCATCTTGCCTCATATGGAGTTGTTTGTATCAAAGCAAAGCTAGACCACAATTATTGTATATAACTCAAAAAAGCCTTTTAATTGTGACGTCAGTCTTGACTTCCAGGTCCAAAAAGAAAAGCAGTTCTATAAAGATTTTTCTTACTTTTTCTTTACGACAGGGTTTGTTGTCTAAGTTTTTCAGGTGGAGGTTCAATCTCCTTCTTAAAACTAACTCGTCTTATTTTTCAATAGAACGAGTACGTTATTCCATTCTTTGGTTTGTTCCTGAAAGACGTGTATTTTCTAAATGAAGGGTACAATAACAGGTGAGACTAAGCCTTCTCTTCGTTCCTTCAAGTTTGAAGTAGCCTGCGTAGCGGCCCATATTGGGAGGAGGGGTAGGGGAGCCCCACCAAAAATGCGCCGCCGCTAGCTACGCAGCGCAGGCTAAGTTTGAAGAACTCAGCTCAATTTTATCGATGTACTTTTGTATTGTTTTGTAGGCTACCTAATGGTCACATCAATTTTGAGGTGAGGTTTTAACTATGGAAAATGTCCCTTCAAACTGAGACGTAGCTAAAGAATCCTACAACTCCACTCTAACTACAATAGCGGTGTATGCCTTTGGTTTCCATTAAGCGTTGTCTTTTTTTCCTTCTGTAGAAATTCTGGCAGCTATCAAAAGTGATAACAGAGTTTGTTTCTTGGAAAGAAACGACGGTAGGTTAATACGACGTGAGTGGTAGACTCTCCTCTCCCCAGTCTCTACTCCTCTTCCCTTTCCTCACCTCCCCTTCCCTCACCTCCCCTTCCCTCGCCTCCCCTTATCTGCTCTATTATACTCTTCCCTTCCCTACTCTTCTCTTCACTTCTTCCTTACTTCTTTTTCTTCTTCTTCCATTCCTTTGTCTTTTTTTGTTTCTTTTTTTGTTTTTTTCTCTCTCTCTTTTTTCATATTCATCACAATGACTATGACAACGACTTTTAAAATCCTGACAATTACACATTTCAGATCTCGTACGAACGGAATGGAAGTATATTGAACTACCTGATGACAGCGCCATTGTTCTCTGACAACGGTAAGCACAGAAATCGAAGGACGATAAAACTAATGCTGATTCAAATGTTGGCACGTGCTAATGGACTGTCCTGGAAACTCCTTGATGGAAGTTCTCCAAAAATTTGTCGCGACTTGAAAGGACGATAAACCCAATGCTGAGTTTATCGTTTCCTGGAAACAATGTTTGGCACGAGCCAATGCACTGTCATCATGGAAACGCCTTGATGGACGCCCATCATGGCTTGCGCACTTTTATTGGCAAAACAAGTGTAGTGATTAAGTCGGTGTAAACCAGGCTAACAGTTCCTTTTCTTTTGTCAGATTTATCTTTGGCTTCGTACGAATGCGAGTCACCTGAAACACACTTTGATAAAGAAAGACAGAAATCGCTCAAGTAGGTTATGGTTCTTCTTTCTCCTGCAAGTTCTTGCCTTGCCTTGCCTTGCCTCGCCTCGCCTTGCCTCGCCTCGCCTCGCCTTGCCTCGCCTCGCCTCGCCTTGCCTCGCCTCGCCTCGCCTCGCCTTGCCTCGCCTCGCCTCGCCTCGCCTTGCCTCGCCTCGCCTCGCCTCGCCTCGCCTCGCCTCGCCTCCTTTCCTTTCCTCGCCTTTCCTTTCCTTTCCTCGCCACGCCTCGCCTCTCCTTTCCTTTCCTTTCTTCGCCTCGCCTCGCCTTTTCTCTACTCTTTTTCTCTCTCGTCATTTCCCCTTCTTGCTTCTTCCTCCTCTTCCCCTGCGCATCCTTCTCCTCCTCCTGTACTTTGACATTTTGTTAGTCCCTCTCTCTTTTTCCCTTCTACTCCATCCGCCTTCCTTTCTTCCATTCTTCCTCCTTTCTCCTCCCTCCTTTTCTCCTACATTTTCTGTAAATCTTACTTCCATACTTCATTCTAGAGTTACAGAGAAAACCAGATGACAGATCGATACGAACAATAGGCCAAGTATAGTAGATCCTTACAAAAATTCCAAAAACCAACATCGACTAACAGCGTTCATGGGTTGTTGGTTGCGGCTTCGGGGCCGAAAATTTTTATTTCAGTGTGCTTGCGTTTTCGCGCGCTTCTTGCAACCTTCGCTCCACGCATGGGAAATGCGCACCTTGACTTCCATATAACTATATATGGTTACATTCTATAGGCAATGTGCACCAAAGGTCACAGAGCACTTTGGGAAACTGATCATGAGTCCTGCAAATTGGCTATTGACATTGGCTATTAACTATAACATACCTTTCCTCGGGGAAGGGGGGGGGGGGGTGGGGGGTTACGTGATAGGGAGCCTCACACAAGTAATAGATCAGGAAAACTTAAATACCGTGAAAACCTTCAAATTTTAACGATACCCCGACACAATCTCTGGGCTGATCAAAGTCAGGACACGGTTAACTCACACATCAAATCTGAATTTAGAATGTTAGGATTAGCGGAGGAAGGGATACCGGAAAACCCGAAGAAAAATCTTCGACGTCACAGTCATTAACATATTGGAGGTATAAGCCTTCATATCTTAAAGACGCATCACTCGGATAAAAAAATATTTTTTCATTCGACTATTTACTTCATGTAGAATCAGTATTGAAGGCATTGAAAAAAAGGTTATGTGCACTTTAAAGGTCCAGTGGAATGGGGTATATGTCATAAAATATTGACTGATCTCTAAGCTTAGGTAAAATATTTTTCGTCCAACGCGTAATACTAATAAGGGGTTAAATTTTAATGCGTGATGATATACGTTTAATAGTTAGACTATTGAATTGATGAACAGCTATTTAAATATTTATTGTACAAAGTACATTTTGTGTTGACCATTTCGGATATTTAAGATAAAGCAATATGTTTTGAATGAGTGGGAAAAGTATAGTACAGTTACTCTAAAATGGGTTCCCCATTACAGCACTTTGATTGGAAGACGTAGGTTTCCTTGTTTGTGATTGGCTAAGAGCAGAAGCCAGTTAAATGTTGTCCTCAAATGGCTTGAGCATTTCAGAACTTTTATTATATGCTCACGTTTTCTCGTTTGCGATTGGATGGAAACAGAAACCATTTAAATGCTTTCCTCAAAATAGCTTCCGCATTCCAGCATGGACCGCATCTTCGTTCTGATTGGTCCCTCAGAGAGGAAGCAATTCAAGAGTTCGGTGCTGTGCGTTTTCCACTCTTAAAACATTTAATTATTTAATTGATATTCAAAATACTGTTTTAAAAAACATTAGGTATTATTTAAAATATTTCGCTTACTTTAATGAATGAACGGTACATTTTTAACCCATTTTTTTTACAACTCTTCCACCTTTCCTGCTATACTTCAATATTTCGCCAACAGCAATGTTGTGAGGCAGAAATAATAGACTTTGCAGTACGTCGAAATGCAGCTCAAATTGGAGGACAAAACAACAGGGTCCAATTTTCAAGAGATTGAAATTCTTTGTTTTGTCCTCCAAATTGAGCTGCTTTGACGTCACATGAAAGGAGTATATACAATGTTTTGCTAACAAGAGATTAAATTTCGTACAATGAAAACTTCCGTATTTGTCCCACATCATGGCTGCTGTGAAATCCCCTCTATCGCTGGTGTCTTATCTTCATTCAAAAATGTACTTGTGTCATTCGATGGATCAAATCACTAAATTAACAAAGTGCAGCGTATAGTGTTGGTTTTTGTTTAAGTGAAATTCCAAATCTTTTTTTTTTTTTTTGCAGTCAAATCACTAGATAATTGCCACGTCTGGAAATGTATGTTATTTAAGTAAAACTAAAATTTTTTCTAGTTTATAGTAAAGGAATGGAGCAATAAAAATCTCACTTACTTCTATTTTCAGTTGATTTTTCCCCAAAACATCAGTTTCATTAGCTTTTACACTAGGTAATTTTTCTTGCAATTTGTCCCTCAATTTTGTGTAGAATAAAGGCTCAGATACACGGTGCAACATTTCTTGAACATTGCGTGCAACATTATCTCGATTTTTTTGTTTAATTTACGAGGAAGATACAAATTACATAAAAAAAAGACACGTTCAATTTTTTATATCTTAGTGCAATGTTGCACCGTGTGTCGGAGCCTTAATCGTAATATAACTAATACTCCAACAATTTTAGTTCAAATTCCACGAAATGGAAAATTCTTTATTTCTGATTTTTTTTCGAAGTTCACGTTAGTAACTTCTTTCCCCAACATTATTGCTTTCTTTTCTACTGCTTTCTACCTATTCTTAGTACTACAACTAGCCATTCCGAGTTTGAGGGAAAAACTGGGTCGAGTTGGCATTGCATTGCATTGTTAGAGTGTTTTAGAGACATTTCTTTTTACTAGAAGTTCCGTCATCTAATCTTAAAACTTATAGAGATAGGGCGTTTTCTGTTTGTGCTCCCAAATTTTGGAATAATCTTCCGCTTAACATTAGACTTAGCTCTGGTATTAGTTCTTTTAAATCTAATCTTAAGACTTATCTTTTTAGGCAAGCTTTCTAAGTTATTTTATTCATTTTGTTTATTCGTATATTTATAAATTATTATTCTTTTAGATTAGGTATTTTTAAGTATCGCATTTTTATTATCATAATTTTTGTATAATTTATTATTTATTATTGTAAGGCGCCTTAGAACTTTAGGATCATGCGCGCATCATAAATAAAGTAGTATTATTATAATATTACTATTATTATTATTTCCAAGATGGCGTCTATTATGACACCTAAAACAGTCCCACACTGCCAACTCGACCCAGTTTTTTCCTCAACCTCGCAACGGCCAACACAGATCCCTTGCACGTGACGTCAAAGCAGCTCAATATTTGGAGGACAAAGCAACAGAATTTCAATCTCCTGAGAATTGGAACCTATTGTTTTGTCCTTCAAATTGAGCTGGAAAGTAGCTCTGCCTTTTTGAAAACGGGTTGCCCGTAAATGAAGAACTGGCTGAGTAAGTTTAGACCAACTCACTCTGCGTGTTGGTTTTAACTCTAGTGGGCTGTACAACTTCACAGACTTTTCAAGCCGGCTCACAGCAAAAAAAAACAATCGATAGTCAAAGAGAGAATAATATAGCAAAAGGACGAGAATAGAAAGTAGAAAAGGATCGAATGGGAAATAGAAAAGAAAAGAAAACGGACGAGAAGAGTAAAGAAGATAAAATAAACAAAAGAAGCAAATTTCAAGAAAACCGGAAATGACATAAAACATGGTAGATCTCGTCCTGTGTTTGAACGCTGTAGGTGACAGTACCGCGTACACTAGCGTAGGGAGGGGGAACGGGGGGCACGTGCCCCCACCAATTTTTTGGTAAATAGGTAATTGTTTGTTTTTTTCCCTTTTTTATTATTTTGGCCTCTTTTTTTTTTTTTTTTTTTTGTACTTGGCGCCCCCCACTTTTTGTAAATATCGCGGTTTTTTTTTGTTTCTTGTTTTGCTTTGGCGATTTTTGGCGGAGGCGCCCCCCCAGAACCTAGGTCCTCGCTACACCCCTGACCGCGAATGTGCATGGCATGTTTCCTACTCTTATACTGATACTCTACTCTACTCTACTCGATAGCCATCGGATACCCTTAAGCCATAAAATTCCTACACAATCCGTATGCTTCAACCTCATTTTTTCACCCTTAACCTCGTAATCTCCACGCCTATCAAAGTCGGGTTTCGTCCTATAAACTGCCTTGTACAAACTCTGTGAACTGTTTCTTTTACATTTGAAAACATTCCACATTCCCTAAGAAAAGAAAATCAATAAAATAATCAAAGTTAACCTCTGACGGATTAAAAAATTAAATACATAAATGTCAACTACTTTGACGTACATAAGTTCTTTTTTCAAATTTAGAAATTCTTGAGTAAAATTTTAATTCCCGGGTTTAATTGTACTTTGGTTGAGACGCACGAGAGTAAAGTATTGAAGAAAATATCATGGCTGACTACAGTGCATGTGCAAGAGTTTCTTTGCAACAACGCTACCAAATTGCTCTTGCACAGTGTATTGCGTTTATTTTTGATATGGCACGGGAAAAGGGTTCGGGGGAAATAGTATAGGATGGAATTTTACCGTGACCCTTAAGGAAGCCCTTCTACCGCAAGTCGGATCTCGTCTTGGCCTTCCATGAGTTCCATCAAGACTTGACAAGTCATTTCTTTTCACAGCGAGTAACGATCTCACGACTCGGCTTATTTCCATATACATCAATGATAATTAATTCTTAAAATATTCCAAAACGATTAGACTGCAGCCCTCAAGCAATATCAAGCGAGAGTCTCACTCAAGCGTTCACGATTCGACCACGATGGAATAGCAGTTAGAAGATCTATATATCCTACGTCTGTACCGAGAAAGTGAACTCATTTGGAACTTCACTGGTACTCGTGATTCAACCCAGCTGCTAGCCAGACCGATAAAAAAAGAAAAACAACAGCTAAATCTATACTTAGATCTTCAAACCTGCAATATATTAACTTCAGTCTAACTTGCTGCCAAGACGAGTAAAGGATACGAATTTACTCTATAGAGTGCTTTCCTATAGGTAAAATGGCGCTACGAGAATTCGAGGATTCTACGTTTGACAACGACAGTGAGTCGATTTTTGATAGTGGGCTGAGTAGAGAGGGTCTGGTTCAATCAGAATTATCTGGTAGTGTAAGGTATGTATAGATTATTGTAATATTCATCTAGTCACGTTCAGGCTGTCTGTCGACGACTCTATATTTACAGCACTGCGAGCTAAACTCACACGAATATAAGACCAAAAATGAATGAAAGACAGAAAATAAACACATTGAAAGAAAAAGGGAATGATAAGAAATCCCATCGCATGATATTTCTAGCATCTAGCAATAAAATGGACTGGTTATTTCTGAACTATAATTTTTCCATTCGTATGATCGGAGATAATATCTCAGCATCCAAAGAGTAAAGGGTCAACAGCTTTTGCCTAAAATAAATTTTCATCGATTTTACTAAAATATAACTTGCTGACAGAAGCCCTAAGGTCTGAGATGTACTGATCTTTCTAAGATTAGAAGTTGTTTAGACAATTGAATTTCAGTTATGATCAAAGGTTTGATTCAAATACGAAACTAGAATGAGCACTAGACTGAACAATCACTGAATAAATCAAATAAATCATTTGAAATCTTTTGAAATTTAAAATATTGTTTCGCAATAGTTATTGATATTAGTATAAGACGTTCACCACTATTCTTAATAGTTAAGTCTAAAAAATACCAATGTTTAGTAAAAAAATCTT
Source organism: Anthopleura xanthogrammica (assembly GCA_964019055.1). Lineage (NCBI taxonomy): Eukaryota > Metazoa > Cnidaria > Anthozoa > Actiniaria > Actiniidae > Anthopleura > Anthopleura xanthogrammica. The sequence continues at coordinate 7,628,875 of OZ025218.1, read as the reverse complement.
TTGTAGCTTTTGCAAAAATGCAAGCCCCAATGAACAAAGCTGGTTTTTTTTTAGAAAAGATCGTCTGCAAAGATGTTCCTAACTGCTACCTAGGATCTCTAACAGATAGATTTTTGCAATTGATTTTGTTGTAAGAAAGAGCTAGGTTGATAAATAGCTTCGAATAATCGGCAAGCCCCTAAGTTCTGCCAGCTTTAGTCTATATTCTACGTCTATTCTGCAAAGATGTTCTTTACTGCTCTGATAAGCTCTCTTCATACAGGTTCATAGTACAGTGTTTTTGATTCTTCGATTAATAATAATAACTTTATCTAACAATTACTAAACAAAATACACTGATACTGACTTTTGGACCTTATGAAGGTATGTTTTTAAGATTAAAGTACGAGTTATTTCGGGAGTAACATGCTGAATCTTCGTTCAGTAAATTTGAAAAATGCAAGCCCCAGTGAACACATGGCTTCGACTCTTTGTTAACTTCATTGCACAAGCTGCTAGGGTCTCCTTTACAGTATATTTGATTTTTCTACAAGTTTTTGAGATTAAAGTTCAACGTAGTTGCTCATGATCAGTAACTCGTCATATTAAAATACAGGACTCTAAAAATGCATGTGAAAGTGGCTTCCAACTTCTATAATACTCTTAGAACCGTGAACCATGAACCGTGAACACCATTGCGTGACCATTTTTTTAAGAACCTGGTACTGATATTTAAAACGCTTTTTTTAAGATTTTTTCATCATAATTTCAAAGACGAAAACATAGTTAAATAAAATACACTGGCTGAGTAAAAACTATTTCAAATATTCCCACTTTGACAAACCTTGCCGCAAGATGAGAGTAGAAGACCTTTCTCGAATTCGCTTGGATGATCACGAAACGAAGGTTTCAAGTCGAGACTGAACTTGATTCTTTTATTTATCAAGGCCAACCTCGACTTAAAACCACTGTTTCCGCGTGATCATCCAAGCGAATTCGAGAAAGGTCTATTGTCAACTGAGCCGATTGGTGTCCTGGATGATTATTGTCACGTGACCTTAACTCCTTAATCTAAGAAGATGTGAGAAAACGAACACCAGAAATGGAAAGAGCAGCTCGATATTTATAACTTATTGCGATTTTGAGCCGCCAATACGGGTTTATGTTGGCGGCTAGTTGGGAGAAAATATATTCCATATTGGCCGTGGTCGCGAAGTTCTCACCCGATCAAACTTATAGGAGAATCGCGATATTAGTTAGAAGAGGGGGAGTAAGGGTTCGCGGTGATGCGGTATTGCCTTATTTTTGGCGCGGTTTTATGGTAGTTTTTATTCTAAACTGCGGTATTGCGGTTTCACAAGACTACACGGTTTGCGGTTATTATAGATCTTAGGCCGCGGTAATCGGTGAGAAAAGTCTACCGTGGTCCGTCTTAGTAAATGCAAGGCCAAAGCAAATGTTGTGGTATTGCGTTTTATTACTTTTTTTCTGTGCGGTTTTGCGGTATTCGAACTCCCCTTACACCCCCCCCCCCCCCCCCTTAGAAAGCGAAGTTTTAGCTTATAACATGTAACTCAGGAGATATGGCATTGAATATAAAATTAAATATAATTTTTGTAGAATAGGATCGATTTGTAAGGGGAAATACGTTCCATAGCTAGGTCGGTCATTGTATGCAATAAATATCCCGCCCGTCTCAAGTTAGTATTCAAGGACTTCAAGTATAGACCATGTTCCAATTCGTACAATACCGCTGTGTTTATTGATTACAGACTCATTTATGCAGGGTTAGCCTCATTTTAGCGTCTGAATATTCACAAATACCAACGGTAGAGTAAAGAATGCACAATTTCAAAAATACAAACCCCTTGGAATCTAGTCCACGGACCTTCACTGGAATGCATAGATATTCAAAGTAATTCCATACGAATATGAGGCTTAGCCTGAGCAACAGAGAACTCGAAATTGGAGTATTGTTCTCGATTAAGCAAAGTTTGGACTATTTCTGTCAACATTTGATTGCAAGGTTATGGCTGGCCCTAAAATAGAATGAGTGCGGAAGTTGAGGTCACTTTCATGGCTTCCAAAAATGTAGCACAGGTTTTAAGAATACAGATCAAATATGGAATTTCACTGATCAATTCTCCTACTTCTTGTTCTTCACCTTCTCCCTTTTTATTCTTGTTGTTGTTCTTCTTCTCCTTCTCCCTTTTTATTCTTGTTGTTGTTGTTGTTCTTCTTCTTCCTTTTTATTCTTGTTGTTGTTGTTGTTCTTCTTCTTCTCCTCTCATTTTTATTCTTGTTGTTGTTGTTGTTGTTGTTGTTGTTGTTGTTCTTCTTCTTCTTCTTCTTCTTCTTCTTCTTCTTCTTCTTCTTCTTCTTCTTCTTCTTCTTCTTCTTCTTCTTCTTCTTCTTCTTCTTCTTCTTCTTCTTCTTCTTCTTCTTCTTCTAGTTTTCCAAAACACATCCTACATGGAAAGGAAAGACTATGGGAGCTTGGCCAGCATTGACACATTCGATGTACTAATCAATTAGCCGCCTGCATTGAATATTGTTAATATTAACTTACCAGCTGTGAAGCTTATATTGATTTGTATTATTTCTTCATAACGTTGCAGCATATTACCCCAGAAAGACGCTTCGTTCCAGCGAGACGACCGCCAGAGCAAAGAACAGTCACGCAAACTATGCATAATCACAGTCATCGTTGTTTTGATTTTTCTAATTGGTATCATTCTACTTATCGTTGGACTAGTTATGCTATCTACTATACCTAAATGTGAGAAGTCAAGTGAAAAAGGTACGCATACTTACTAGGTATGCAGCGGTTTAGGGATAACTCAAAGAGTAATGCGCACTTTATTCCCTTCTCTCCATCAGTGCTCCGTTTTTAAGGTTATGCAAAGCTCGAGTTACCAGGGATAGAGAGAACTCGAAGAGCGGGCGCACTTTATTCCCCTCTCTCCATCAGTGCTCCGTTTTAAGGGTATTCAAAACTCGAGCTACCAGGGATAGAGAGAACTCGAAGAGGGGTGCGTACTCTATTCCCCTCTCCAACAGCGCTCTGTTTTAAGGGTATTCAAAACTCGAGCTACCAGGGATAGAGAGAACTCAAAGAGCTGTGCGTATACTCTATTCCCCTCTCCATCAGTGCTCCGTTTTAAGGTTATTCAAAACTCGAGCTACCAGGGATAGAGAGAACTCAAAGAGAGTTGCGCACTTTATATTCCCCTCTCTCCATTTTAAGGGTGGGCAGAACTCAAAACAGCCGTGTGAGATTAAACTACGAATCCCTTGCTTTGGTAGCTGTACTAATTTAGAATGTTCCTTTCTTTCATAGCTCGATACCAATCGATGTGTCAGCCAACAAGCGAAGCACAAGAGAATGGACTGTACAAACTGCTAGACAAAGTCCAAACAGCATATTACGAAGTATTCCCCAACAAAATTGCTGACAAACGTCCAGTCTCGGTGACGGAGATTCGAAAGAAGTTTCGGGTGTACGACCCTTCGCCTGCATGGAAGAAAAATGTGACTGATCAAACGATGGCTTTGTTGAAGGAAGCCAATCAATTAAAGTTGAATAAGTTAAAACTTACACAACGAGAAGCGAGAGCGTTGTCACAGTTGAAACATTCTCTGAAGTATGGATATGGATACACCTATAGCACTAATTATTATGCAGGTGCGTAAGAAATCGAGGGTAGTGTAACGGGAATCCCTTCTCTTCTCACCTATCGTGACTTGGTTCTCTGACTAAGATCAGCCATCTGTGAGTTAGCCGTGTCCTGACTTTGATCAGCTCAGAGGTTGTTTCAGGGTTTGATCATGATCTGTGAATTAGCCGTGCCCTGACTATGATCAGCCCAGAGGTTGCTTCAGGATTCGATAATTTTTATTTCTATTTAAGATAGAATACACGAACATGGTTCCCTCTGATTAATCACAGTGTGATTTTCTTATTTTAGGGGATTACTTGCTAGGCCCTAATCTCTGGTGTAACTGGGATCCTATCTGTAGCGTTGGTTCCGATTTGTCCAAAACGTTGCGTTACTTCAAGCCAAACACCGTGAAAGAAATGGAGCTATTGCGTGACAAACTTAAGGAGGTAACTATCAAAAATGATTAGAGTTTATTTGCTTTTTTAGTAAAAGAGGTTTTAAATGTTAGACAGTGTTGCGCATGGGTAGATGCGCGCGGGTTCAACTAGCCATCATTATCATATTTTTTAGCTTCTATACTTACTGCGCACATTGGCAGAGACCTCTCTAGATGCGCGCTAGCTGCTCCAGTCAATTGTTACCATCTTTTCTCGCATCTAGTTGACTGCACAAGATGGTAGAAATCTCTCTGGATGAGAGCGCACGGGTAACCATCATTATCATCTTTTCTCGCAGCTATACTGACTGCCAACAATGGCAGAGACCTCTCCAAATGCGAGCGCTCGACAAACCATCATTTTCATATTTTCTAGCTTCTATTCTAACTGCGCACGTTAGCAGAAACCTTTCCGTATGCGCGCACTCCATTAACCACCATTATCATCTTTTATGGCATCTATACTTACTGCGCAAGTTGACAGAGACCTCTCCGTATGCGCGCACTCCATTAACCACCATTATCATCTTTTATGGCATCTATACTTACTGCGCAAGTTGACAGAGACCTCTCCGTATGCGCGCACTCCATTAACCACCATTATCATCTTTTATTGCATCTATTTTTACTGCGCAAGTTGACAGAGACCTTTCCGGATGCGCGCGGGTAACTTTGCCGTAGGTTCTGTCTTCTCTTTCTCTCCGCATCATCTCCTTCGCACGTTTCAAAAATTATCATTACTGCTGCTATTTTTAGGTTGACTATTCAATAACATTCTGGCTTCATGATTTCTAGGTTCAGTTTGCCTTTAATCAATATATAGAAAACCTCAGGTATGGAGTTAAGGCTGGATTTGTAAGGACAGTGAAGGAATGCCAGGCAAGCATTAATGCTTTAACACCACGCTATAGAAACATAGCAAATCAAGGAGAACAAGGTACATGAGTAACGAACTTACTTAAAACGTTCAAATATATACCCTTGACATATATGTTTATATGTTTCCACATATTTATTAAGCGCATCGGACATTTTAACAAAAGGATATTTGGAACAAGTCATGATCACTCTAAGACTAGAAAGAATTTGGACATGCATCCTATAGACAAATAATTAATATAAACAGTGATACCAAGAGTCCTAAAAATGCTAAAAATGTCCATGCAGCAGCACTGAATAAAACATTCAAATTTCAAACTTTAATTCAACAATACAGTGCCATGCACGACTTCAAGCAATTGATATCTGCAATTGGCACTTCCTGATTAACTGAACCAAAAAAGTATGCAAGGGTAGTTGTAGTAATTGACGCTATAATGCAAATAGACCCATTACTTTCAACAAACCCCATTGAGCAGAGCCACTACTGTACTTGAGGTGCATGGTGACGGCTAGCGATAAATTCCGTTTAAATTCAAACTGTTACTATTGTATTTTAGGTGTTTTCAAAGAGAATTTCCTTAAGGACATATTGAGTTCCAGTTTTCTGTCGAATTTTACCCAAAACACTGAAGAAATACACAAATGGCAATCGAACTATAGAAAATCAGCTAACGCATCTTTGAGAGAGTTTATTCTGGAATATGTTGGTAAACCAATCGCAAACCTTTTCAGGTTAGTCACTACTAAGAGTTAATTGTTTTTCTGTGAGCAAATGAAGGCGTTCTTGTTATCAGTTCAATTTCATGGATTAAAGCCTGAAACCACCTCTGGGCTGATCTAAGTCAGGGCACGGCTAACTCACAGATCAAACCCTGAAACAATCTCTGGGCTGATCTAAGTCAGGGCATGGCTAACTCACAGATCGAACCCTGAAACAACCTCTGGGCTGATCTAAGTCAGGGCACGGCTAACTCACAGATCGAACCCTGAAACAACCTCTGGGCTGATCTAAGTCAGGGCACGGCTAACTCACAGATCAAACCCTGAAACAATCTCTGGGCTGATCTAAGTCAGGGCACGGCTAACTCACAGATCGAACCCTGAAACAACCTCTGGGCTGATCTAAGTCAGGGCACGGCTAACTCACAGATCGAACCCTGAAACAACCTCTGGGCTGATCTAAGTCAGGGCACGGCTAACTCACAGATCAAACCCTGAAACAATCTCTGGGCTGATCTAAGTCAGGGCACGGCTAACTCACAGATCGAACCCTGAAACAACCTCTGGGCTGATCTAAGTCAGGGCACGGCTAACCCACAGATCTCGTGTTAACTTCATCCAACATGGTGACTATAACCGAAAGAATCTTGATTATGTTTTTTTGTTTCTTCTTCTTCTGATTTTAAGATATTATCAAACAGAGCACATGGTCCATTGCGTCCCCAGTACTATATCCAGCGGTCTGTCTTCTCTACCACTACCATTCGTCTACGTCAACGGTACTGCCAACATTAGTCAACCCACCACAAAACGACTACCAACGGGTGAAAAACTCGATGGTAAAAACACTTATAAGATGCTGGTAGGGGCCTTTACGACCAATGATATGACACCGGATGAGATTTACGACCTGGGGATTAAAATGCTCAATAAATTATATCCAGAGGTTTGTAGGATTCATTCAAACTGAGGCTGGCCTTACATGGTTCTAGGAAAAATGTTAACCGTTAAAAAATTTGACCTGTACATACCATTCACACGGAAATTTGTTCAGCTGAGGCATTTGGAATTTTGTCCGGATAGCACATTTCCATGTAAACGGAACGCCTAAACGTACAACTTTTTGAATGGTTAAAAATTCGTCTGGTATCGTGTGAAGGCCAGCTTAATTCAATAGACCTTTTTAGCTTGGGCGTAATGTTTTTCCATTTCAAACCACGTGTTATTCCCTTGAGTAGGTCTACCATCTTTGTTTAATTGTTGTGCATGAGAAGACACATGAACACGGTATACAACTCAAACAAAGAATCTTATTCTCAAGAGAATGACACGTGGTCTGAAGTGAAGAAATTTTACGCCAAAACTTCTTCAACAAATTCATAAGGCAAAAAGCTAGGATGTTTTGCAATCACTGAACTGATATATAGGTATTTTTAAAAATAGAGATAACTTCTCATACTGTACAAGGCAGCACAGCCACAGTGAGCAAAACGATATCCGTTTAATAACTACACACTAATAACTACGCGCAAATTATTTTTATTTTGAGTTCCAAAGCTAAGCAATGATCGTATGGCAGCCGATAACGCAATGACACATTATTTAATGTCATCTCTAACTTTGTCGCTGTCATTAGTGGGAGTCTGTCACCGCGCGCCGACGGCTTAAAGTCGAGCCGCTCCCTCCGTCAAATCACTACGTTAAACAAACTCACTTGACGTATGCGGTTCAGGAGTACATCGAACCAACGACCCCAGTGCCACCCATAGATAATTTTTTACTTTCCATTTTTGTCACTTTTTTAGGCACTAAACCTGGCTAAAAAAGTCACCGGTCAATCTGATAACGAAACCGCGATTAAACTTTTTCTACAAAAGCTCAACTCGTCGGAAATGTTTTACAACAAAGAAAAAATGCCTGCAAACGAATCCGACCAGAACGCTTACAAGATGTGCAGTACTGTTGAAGATGCAAAAAAATACTGCCCAAAACGATGGGAAGCCATTGAAAAGTGGTTTGCAGACATTCGAATGGTAAGAAACTCAAGAGAGAAGGGAATAAAGCTCGCACCGCTCTTCGAGTTCTCTCTATCCCTGGTAACTCGAGCTTCGAATAACCTGAAAACAGAGCACTGATGGAGAGAGGGAAAAAAAGTGCGCACCGCTCTTCGAGTTCTCTCTATCCCTGGTAACTCGAGCTTTGAATAACCTGAAAACAGAGCACTGATGGAGAGAGGGGAACAAAATACGAACCTCCATTCGAATACTTTCTCCCCCTGGTAGCTCGAGCTTTGAATGCTCTTAAATCGGAGTACTGATCAGTGGAGAGAGGGGATAATAAGTACGTCCTGGATGGCCACCTACTATATCTTCGACCTAATTTTTTTTCTTCCAATTTTTTCCCCAGTATAATAGTCTTATCTACCCAAAGATTGTGAAAATGTTCCATTTTGCTGGAGACATGTATTCTGTTCCAAACTGTCCCATCGAAGTTGCACCAGAACTGAACCCGTCAGTCGGCGCAAACTACGTTCTTGCAGGACCTGAGTGCAAGAAAAGTGCTCTCTATAAAGTTTCTTTTTTCAATAGTAGATTTGGACCAAAATGGTCTGTATTGTCCACTACTGCGCATGAAGGAAGGCCTGGACATCATACACAGGTATTCCAATTACGATAAATCTAGTCTTTTTCTTGCAGTCACTATACTTTTATTGACTGAAAACACAGAATTCCCACTTTTAAAGCAAATCAAAAAAGCACAGGAAACCCGACTCAAAATCACAAGTCTTTCAATGACCAGAATTATTTCTTCCTGAGCCGGGCGTCCCTTAGTCTCCTTGGCAGCCGTTCTTAGTGTCGGTCTCAAAATCCCTCCCCACTAACGGCTGCTTACTGCAGCCAGACATTCCATTCTAATTGTTTGATTTAAGCCAATCAGGAGACATGTGACAGGCCGCGCTGTTGATTTCCCGCCAAATATAATAAACAATGAGCTATAGCTGCTTTTCTCTAACATTCAAAACAATGATTCAGTTCTCGATTTTAGAAGTAGAGCCATGATTGGCTAAGCCGTTGGAATGGCTGCAGTAAGCAGATGTAAGTGGGGAGGGATTTTTGAGACCCTCACTAAGAACGGCTGCAAAGGAGACTACGCTTCCCTGAAGTGCCCTTAATTGTCTTTTTTCAAATATCTATAAAAATGCTGAAAAATACAGTTGTAATGATCATCTAGTTTGAAGAACGTTTAGTTTTCTGACAGTTTTTGAACATTAACCTTAATTAACATTAGCCCAAAATGCCCTTCTTGAGAGAGAGAACTGGAATCTAACCTTAAACCTAACCAATCCTAGAATCGATTCCAGTTCTTTCCCGGTGAAGGGCAGTTTGGGCTATGGAAACAAGTGTTAACCGACTTTTGTTTGACTGATTGCGTGACAGGCTCAAGGCATGCTGGAGCGCTTTCGTGACACATGTGGTGGTGTTGTCAGCTGGTTGAACAGTCTCACATTCTATTCGGCATTTATCGAGGGTTGGGGATTGTACGCAGAAAGTCCACTGGTTGGCAAGGAAACCGACGTCTATGATGAACGACCCTTGGATAAATATGGCTTGATAAAGTGGCAGGTATAAACTGGATCTTTGAATTTATACCATGCAACGCTAATAGACCCCTTGCACGTAACGTCAAAGCAGCTACATTTGGAGGGCAAAACAAAAGAATTTCAGTCTCCTGAGAATAGACCCCTTGCAGCACGTCGGAATGCAGCTCAATTTGGAGGGCAAAACAAAAGAATTTCTGAACTCCTGAAAATTGGAAACTATTGTTTTGCCCTCCAAATTGAACTGCATTCCGACGTGCTGCAAGAGGTCTATTGGAACCTATTGTTTGGTCCTCCAAATTGAGCTACATTCCGACGTGGTGCAAGGGGTCTTTAGTTACACCACAGGAAGCCCATTTCATAATAGGAAAAGGGTCTATTGGATTTCACTTTTTCTTCTAGGTTTGGCGAGCCCTTCGTTTAGTGGTAGATGTCGGCCTTCACTATAAAGGAATGTCTCGAGAAAAAGCCTTGGAATATTTTGCCAAGTACGCCTGGGATAAAGGCGAGCAAGCGGAGAAAGAGGTCACTCGTTACCAGTCCGGCTTCGGCCAAGCAACCTCGTATATGATTGGCCACCAACAGATTGTAAAATCGAGGGCCTACGCTCAAAAGGAACTGGGCGCTAAGTTTAATTTGAAGGATTTTCACTTCTACTTGCTCTCACAAGGAGCTTATCCTTTGAAGTATGTGACGGAAATTGTGGAGACATATGTGAGTTGTATGAAAAATAAGGCACAGTCCGGTTGTGACAATGTACTGAACCCACCAAGAGCACCAGAGGGTTCTGGTATTGATCAGGGGATCCAAGGGGACACAGAGTATCAATATGATCCACCAGAACTAATACGACAAGCGCGTTACTATTAGAAATCACATGCATTAAATGACATTAGAAGTCGTGACGTCATCGGAGACGCCATCTACAACATTCTCATCATCGTATGACTGTGAAAAAATTGCGATATGACGTCATGTACTGTACCCTTGACGATGCCGCGCTCGAGTATTTTAACCGGATAAGCAGTAATCACGCGCACCACTTTTGTTCGATAGATGCCGTCAAGTCCGTACCGTTACCGTGCCATGCGCCTTTTCACGCTCATATGAAAATTTTATCTAATTAACTACGTAATAAATGCCATCGACCACGTCATCATCACGTCACTAACTCATACACCATGACGTCACTACTCACACGTAATGAATGACGTAATCAACACTTATGGCAACCAAGTCGTTCATGCGCATGTCACTGGTGCTATTAAACACATTTATTGGATCGTCACACATCAGTATAATTACGTCATCATATTAATGACGTCATAATCTGCATCGGCGTATAGACCCCTTGCAGCACGTCGGAATGCAGCTCAATTTGTAGGGCAAAACAATAGGTTCCAATTCTCAGGAGATTAAAATTCTTTTGTTTTGCCCTCCAAATTGAGCTGCCTTGACGTCACTACGTTCAAGGGGTCTATGTTTACGTCATCTAGGCAATTCATCATTCATTGTTCACTTCATCGTCATTTATTTCCATCATTCTTCATTATATATCTTGTTTACAATCACAACTACCAGCAATACGTTAACACAATGACAGCGTCAAAAATAGTTATAACTTGTTTATTAAAAAGTCTTTTAGGATCAGATAAAATATTACTTCAAATACAAATAGAACTCTTTACCTTGGGCATATTTCCATTTCAGACCATGTGTCATTCCCTAGAGTATCGTTTCTTTGTTTAACAGCTGCACATGAGAAGATACATGAATATGAATACAACTCAAACAAAGAATCTTATTCTCAAGAGAATGACACGTGGTCAGAAATGGAAAAACATTACGCCCAAGGTAAAGAGGTCTATTCGGTTAAAGCAGCTATGAAAGATTGTAATCTATTATTATCATACCTAGATAGTAAATTTGTCAAATTTAGAATATAAAATGCTATGTTTGATCAACTGCCCCACTTCTTGACGAGGCTGCAGTAATAAGCGAAGATCGTTCAAATCGCTCATTTTTACAACACTGAATTTCTGTGCCATGATTCATTGGTTGTATTCTATATTACCGCTTGTTTAATGGGGGTTTCAGAGCAATACAGTCCTCAGTAGGTCAGCTTGCTGTTCTAGTATAGAGAGGGAAAGAGGGGAATAAGCTGCGCATCGCTATTGGAGTTCTCTCTATCCCTGGTAACTCGGTTGAACTTTGAATACCCTTAAAACGGAGCACTAGTATTCTAGAATTCTATGAACTGTTACTGGTCACCGGAAACTGCTCAGGTGTAGTAGAGAAAGACATCGTTCTATAGATGGTTTTGTTTCCGTTAACTCTTATTATTCTCTGTGCCTGTCTGTCTGTCTGTCTGTCTGTCCACTATATAGACTTCAGGACAGATTTTAAAGCAGTAGCTTCCTTCTTGACTTTATCCAGATTCTCATACTGTCCAGTTGTACAAGTATTTAGGTTATTCAGTGATTCGTATAGACTTGTAGGTGCCTGGAATGAACAAATCAAGTTACTAACTGCGCTACCAATTAATTTACCATCTTTCATCTTCCTCGTAAATCATGGTGGTTAAAAGAAAAAAAAGAGAAATATGCTGCTATAAATCTAATTCAAACTAAAACTTTGGACGTACGACACCCTATTTTCAGTTACTTGACAAAAAAAAAATCACCAAAAAAATTGCCTCGAGGCGAGGAAGAAAAATAATTTTATAAATCATACCAAGAATCGAGAGGTGCGCGCGCATTTCAGTAAAAAAATGCGACTCACCTTTGGTGCCTCAGGTTCGCGTGTTACTCTAGTTGCTTCATCGAAACTTGCATAAGCTTTTTCCTCAACATTTACACTGGGACGCGTTTTTGTTCCACCAAGAGTAGCATATGTCCTTTCATTACTGTTGTCATTATCCTTGTTGTCCTTCTTTAAAGTGAAAAGGAAGAAAAATAATTTTATAAATCATACCAAGAATCGAGAGGTGCGCGCGCATTTCAGTAAAAAATTGCGACTCACCTTTGGTGCCTCAGGTTCGCGTGTTACTCTAGTTACTTCATCGAGACTTGCATAAGCTTTTTCCTCAACATTTACACTGGGACGCGTTTTTGTTCCACCAAGAGTAGCATATGTCCTTTCATTACTGTTGTCATTATCCTTGTTGTCCTTCTTTAAAGTGAAAAGGAAGAAAAATAATTTTATAAATCATACCAAGAATCGAGAGGTGCGCGCGCATTTCAGTAAAAAATTGCGACTCACCTTTGGTGCCTCAGGTTCGCGTGTTACTCTAGTTACTTCATCGAGACTTGCATAAGCTTTTTCCTCAACATTTACACTGGGACGCGTTTTTGTTCCACCAAGAGTAGCATATGTCCTTTCATTACTGTTGTCATTATCCTTGTTGTCCTTCTTTAAAGTGAAAAGGAAGAAAAATAATTTTATAAATCATACCAAGAATCGAGAGGTGCGCGCGCATTTCAGTAAAAAATTGCGACTCACCTTTGGTGCCTCAGGTTCGCGTGTTACTCTAGTTACTTCATCGAGACTTGCATAAGCTTTTTCCTCAACATTTACACTGGGACGCGTTTTTGTTCCACCAAGAGTAGCATATGTCCTTTCATTACTGTTGTCATTATCCTTGTTGTCCTTCTTTAAAGTGAAAAGGAAGAAAAATAATTTTATAAATCATACCAAGAATCGAGAGGTGCGCGCGCATTTCAGTAAAAAATTGCGACTCACCTTTGGTGCCTCAGGTTCGCGTGTTACTCTAGTTACTTCATCGAGACTTGCATAAGCTTTTTCCTCAACATTTACACTGGGACGCGTTTTTGTTCCACCAAGAGTAGCATATGTCCTTTCATTACTGTTGTCATTATCCTTGTTGTCCTTCTTTAAAGTGAAAAGGAAGAAAAATAATTTTATAAATCATACCAAGAATCGAGAGGTGCGCGCGCATTTCAGTAAAAAATTGCGACTCACCTTTGGTGCCTCAGGTTCGCGTGTTACTCTAGTTACTTCATCGAGACTTGCATAAGCTTTTTCCTCAACATTTACACTGGGACGCGTTTTTGTTCCACCAAGAGTAGCATATGTCCTTTCATTACTGTTGTCATTATCCTTGTTGTCCTTCTTTAAAGTGAAAAGGAAGAAAAATAATTTTATAAATCATACCAAGAATCGAGAGGTGCGCGCGCATTTCAGTAAAAAATTGCGACTCACCTTTGGTGCCTCAGGTTCGCGTGTTACTCTAGTTACTTCATCGAGACTTGCATAAGCTTTTTCCTCAACATTTACACTGGGACGCGTTTTTGTTCCACCAAGAGTAGCATATGTCCTTTCATTACTGTTGTCATTATCCTTGTTGTCCTTCTTTAAAGTGCCTACTTTCTTAAGCTCAATTGCGTCTTCTACTGTCATATACATATTTTTGTCGTCGTTTGTTTTATCTCTTTTTTCTTTAGCTTTTTGTCTGACTCTTCTTAGAGTTAGAACTATGGTTACTATGATTGTTGTAATTACGATGACGCCTACCAATACGCCAATTATGAGCCAGGTCTTGTCCCAATTGTACGCGTTCTTTTCTTTCTTGCCTAAAATTCCAAATGCATTTTATTATTAGTTTATTTGTTCCATCCATCCATCCATCCATCCATCCATCCATCCATCCATCCATCCATGCATCCATGCATCCATCCATCCATGCATCCATCCATCCATCCATCCATCCATCCATCTATCCACTCATCCATCCATCCATCCACTCATCCATCTATCCATCCTTCAAACCATCCATGCATCCATGCATCCATCCATGCATCCATGCATCCATGCATCCATGCATCCATGCATCCATGCATCCATGCATCCATGCATCCATGCATCCATGCATCCATGCATCCATGCATCCATGCATCCATGCATCCATGCATCCATGCATCCATGCATCCATGCATCCATGCATCCATGCATCCATCCATGCATCCATCCATCCATCCATCCATCCATGTGTCCATCCATCCATCCATCCATCCCTCCATCCATCAATCCACCCATCCATTTATCCATCCATCCATCTATCCACTCATCCATCCATCCATCCACTCATCCATCCATCCATCCTTCAAACCATCCATCCATCCATCCATCCATCCATCCATCCATCTCTTCATGGCTTCTTCATTTGACCTCTATAATCTTTTTCCTGTATATAACGTATTTGCAGGAATCTCTATTGTCTGTACAATATAATCCATATCCTTACCCTCTCGTTCACTTGGTTGTGTGGATGTTGGTTTGTAGACTTTTTTTGTCCAAAATATATCATCCCTCGGTTCACTGTACACCATATTCTTAAGACGAAAGAGAAAGAAAGTAATCAGATTTTGTCCATGCATCTCGATCTGATGTATTGATTTGCACGTGATTCAATGGATTGGCAGCTAGCAAGGGACTGGTCATTAATTAGAGGAGAAGGGCTGATGCATTCTTACTTTTGTTCTGTATATTTTCAAGATACCCTCGTCCCTTTCCTGCTGCAGAAAAAAATTTGTCCCCCCCCCCCTCTCCACCCCGCCTTATAATATTTTGCTTAAATTGATAATGACCCCCCTTAAAAACTTGCACAAATTTTTGCGAACCTTTGCGAACGAGTTTGCATGAAAAATAATGCACCTCGATCCCCTCCCCCCCCCCCTTTGCACCAGTCTTCCTCCTCAAATTAATGATCAGTTCCAAAGGTCCGTAGTGTGACACGAATAAAAAACATCTGCGCATGCTCTAAGTCCATATACAATATAGTCAATGTTGTAAAAATATGCAAATTTGATCTTCGAACTTGCCTGCCAAATAAACTTTACAAAATGCCAAAACTTAAAAAAAATAACTAAGAAATAACTAGAGTGAAAGTCCACCTCAGTATCACTCACCCCTTTGTTGTCTTGTCGCACAACTCTTATGTAGACTCGATACTTAGATCCTGCATCTAATGGAACATTGGCATATCCATTGTAGTTCTTACCATCTCCTATTGTTACTCTGTTGGCCGTTACTTGTGCGGTGATATAAAGACGTGGAATATCTGAGCTATTCTTAACGCCTGATAGGTTCGCTGAGTTTATTAATGTTATTTTTGATGTAGTGGATT